>OX463842.1:2149464-2432898 GCA_949825065.1 Odontocerum albicorne | reverse complement strand
TAAAAAAAAGCTCTCAGACAACGTCATAGGTTTATAATATAAATTATTTTGTGTTTTTTGTTTTTGAATGCCGACTTCTCGTGGGGTGATTTTGGACAACCTTATTTGTTTTCATACCTTTTCGAGCAAACTGTTGTTCGTTTAATTTTTTGTAAGTGTTGTTCATGTCATTTTTGTATTTTGACTAATTTTCTTTTGTCGTGAATTAAACACTCATTTCGAAGTATTGAAATATTATAAAAATATATTATATAATTTTAAGAAGCAATAGTACATTACTATGAAATATGGTTTTAAGATTTTGGTAAAAAAAACGATATATCGAGTAAAATAATACAAAAAACTGTAATATTCTAAATAATGACGAGTATATTTTTGGGTGTTTTATATTAAATTAATTTGGTACTGGATTGAATAAACTGCACATTGGTCCAGATTTCACTGTATTTTTAATCTGACAGTACTAGTGAGTGTAATTATCAAGTTAGAGTGCCCTTTCGAAGAGTTTGTTTTCCTTGCAGTGCTTTATAAATTTCCTTAAATATTATTATACCATAATCCGTTGATAAATAAATTAATAACTTTCTTTGTCTCCTTCTATCACGCTTTCCTATCATATTCGTACAATTCCAAATTTTCTTGGTTAATTTATACTACATTCCTAAACTTATAATTTTATTGAGCATAAAAAGTTGTACCTTGAATTATGTCAAGTAAAATATATACTTAAATATTAATAAAAAAACACACATAACAGTGCGGTACTTTAAATCAGCGGCCGCCAAAGCGGTGGTCCGTGAGAAAATTTCGCTGGTTCGCAGAGAAATGTGGATATTATTTGATTTTTTTAATCCACAGCAAACCAGCCCGGAAAAAAAAGTGACTTGCACGGATGAACGATACAAGAGGCATGAAAATCATTGGATCCGAATATCCATAATCTTATTTCAAGCAAGCCGGAACATCCATTACACTAGAAATCTATAATACTAAAAGTTTAATATATTTAGATAAACCATATTTTAATTGTTTTGTTTTAACAATATTTTCACAAAAATTGTGTTTAAATGTAAAAATATTTTATCTCCAAATATGTAAAATTTGAAATTGATATACAGCATATTAAGTAAGATATTATTTTTTAAGCTCCTCTTACCACGAATGTTATATTATGGTAACGTGAAGGTTAATAAAGCTCTTATAATTTAGTAACAATTAAAAGTTTTACTTTGCTAACCCTTCCCTTACGGTGCTAAAATTGAAAAGCGCGCTCCGGCGTTGGGTAGTGAGTACGCGATAAAAAATTAGCGATTTTTAATCGGAAAAATAAGAACATTCATAGATAATCCCCTTAATTAATTATTATTGAAGTTAAAAATTATAATAATTGAGATTTATTTGCTGAAAACATTAAAAAACCATCTGGCAACGCTCACGGAACGGGCGTAGGTCTAGTCTGGTTGCAAGCCCAAAAGCTACTGCGGCGCGGAGCGGTAGTGGCTTACTTCCGGCGTGGCTTACGCTTGCGACGATTGAGACAATTGAGCTCCTCGCAATTCAGTGAAGTATACAAGAGTGAGATACGAATATAGTGTCGCGCTTCCCGCATACTCTTCACCTATCGTCAAGACCCAAGATCGAGGCACTCACAGCGTTTAAATGCGAATTTGTTTCCGATCTTCACAAAACACCTACGATGTAGTCGATAAATTCTGATTATTATTAATATTATTTATTAAATCAATGCGTAAATATATTATGGAGGAATAACTAAAATCTTAACCTTGTATTTATTATATTTATAGAGGGTTATTAGAAGCAACGTGTAGAAAATACCCAACACAGGGAAGGAAAGGTTAACTAGGTATATTTCATGCGTTCTTTGATCACGTTTTTTAAAATATATTTAGCATAAAAAAATCCCATTACTGGTTCGCGGGATTTAAAATTATGAATTTAGTGGTACGTGAGGTCCTAAAGTTTGGCACCGCTGCTTTAAAGTATTTGTACCATCAGATGAACATGGATTTTAAACCAAGAGATTTGCAATCTTATTCAGCAAGTTTTATTTTAAACAGAGCATTAATATTCAAACATCCTTCCGAAGGTAGTTTGCACAGATGTTAAAGATAGCATGAACAGAACGGTATGTGTGTGTTCAAGACTGCAGTCTGATCCGGTGCGGCTTAACATCAGAGGGTGCAGATTTCCATAAGCATACATAAAAGCAAAGTGCATAATTTAACATAATCTTGGATGGCAGCTCTCAAGCGAGGAATCATGTTCGAAGAAGGATTTCACATTAGGGGAAGATTTCCGATAGAGGATTTTATCACACACTGTATACAGTAATAATGAGTCGTCTACATATTGATGAGGGTTGGATAATAACTAGGGGATTTAGAAAATATATAAAATATGCAACGATTCATTGCTTTTTCGAAGTAGTTAAAAAAAACATTTGATTTTATGTATCGCGATTAACCCTTCCTGTCCTGTGATGTGTAACTAGTACACGTTGCTTCTAAAAACTTTAATATCTCTATAAATATAATAAATACTGGGTTCAGATTTTAGGTATTCCTCCGTAATACATTTACGCATTGAATAAAAAATTTATTTAATAATAATTAGCACTTATCGGCCACATCAGAGATATTTTGTGAAAATCGGGAATAAATTCAAAATACAATCAAACGTGTGCCAGTCTGTGACGTAGGTATATTCATTCTAAAAACCGCAATGGGTGAGGAAGCGACGCTATTCACGTCTCACTCTCACTCTACTTGGTATATGGGAACGCAAGAAATAGAATCTCTCCGTTTGCAGTTGTGTTTTTTCATTCGAGGTATAATACATGGTACACAGTGTGAGTCCGTCTCAGGTCTCAGTCGCTCTAGCGCATTCACCTGAGGTGGTCTTTTTGCCCGTTTTGTGAACGTCAGCCGATGTTTTTTTCACGTTTGCAGCAATAAAATTTCAATTATTATCACTTTTGACTTCAAATTTAATTAATTTAAGCGATGGGCTATGAATATTCTCATTTTTCCGATTTTAAATTGCTCATTTTTGCATGTGTATTGAATACACATCACCGGAATGGGCGGATTTTTTTTAGCACAGTAAGGGAAGGGTTAAGAGGCCCAAATTGCTAGATGAACTGATCATAAAATATTTAGTTTAAAAATACAATGAACCTTTTTTTTATAATTTACTATCATATTTTTCTTAATGCCCTGTTTAATATTTTTTACCAATAAATTATTTAAGTTTTATACCAAATATAATGTCAAAAAAAACGTCCCGCGGAATTTTTTTTTGTTCGTTAGTTTGATATATCGACACGTTATTAATATTTTAAATTAAACTTTAAGGTTAAGTCTAGATAATCTTTCTCATTTTTCCTCTCTCACCTTCTCTCCCAAATAATGTATTTCAAATTACTCAAAGATAATATGTAGAATGATCAGCACAAACATGAACCTTATTCCATTAATTATGTTAATGCTTTTCATAAATCGTCGTTGTTAAGGAAAAAATCATTATTTGTATATAGACTTTATGAAGCTCATCATATAATGACTTTTTCCATACAAACTAACAATCAATTTTACAGTTAATGATTGTTAGTGGCCTAACTTCGCTATTGACTTAAATAATGCCATTTTTTACTTTTAGAATGATAGAGATTTTTGTTTTTGATTTAAAATAATGAAAAATTTCATTTTGAGCAAAAATGGTAATTAATGACCTTTTCCTTAACAACGATAAAATGTCGTGATTGAAAAGTTCTCTCTCTCTCTTTCTCTTTATGTAGTCACCTCCACGGCTGAGGGTCATGACCTTCATAATGAGGTTGTAGGGAATACCGTCGTCCCTAAATATTGTCAACATACACGGTCAACGACCGACGAAACGAACTTTGGATATGTCCAAAGTTCGCATACCAGAACACTAATATTGTTTACACGCAAATAATAATATCGTTGCATTCCACGGTAGAAAGAGAACGCATCGCGTTGTCTCACCGTTTCGCCAATAAATATTCTACCCACTATATTATTGGCAACGTCTGCAAACACCTCTGCACGCGCAGGAGTGAGATAAAGTATATATTGCGGGCGCATTCACGCACATCTATAAATACCTATTTATCGACAAATAAAGATTATTCACTTAACCATTCATTGCTGTTTACTATTCATTGATTGTTCACTCTCACTTTCCACATTCCTGAATCGACGTATTTTATTTTAAATACAAAACAATCATAATCATCACGACGTTCCAGTAAAGTATCCCGCTAAAGGTCTTCATTATATTTCTTCAGTCATTGGTTAGATGTGAACCCTCACACATAGTGAAGTTGGTAATGTTCTCGATCTGGAAGGCCTTAGCATGACAGTAATTTCGAGAATCGTATCATTGTGTATTGATTGTATTGTATTGATTGTATTGTATTGATTGCATTGTATTGATTGTATTGTATTGGATTACACTTTCGTTGTATAAGGTAGTCCCTGGTGGGTTAATTGTCATGTGGTTATCTCTTCAAACCAACGAGAAATAAGTTTAAGAAGCCTTAATTAAAAAACTAGACTGCAGTCCATTTAACAAAAACTGAGTTCCAGTGGGATTTGAACCCGCAATCTCGGGACTGGGAAATTGGCGTCTTACCAACTAGACCACGGAGGGCGTCATTCATGTGCCCGAAGAAACGTTGAGAGACGAGTGTCAATGTAGAGTTCCAGTAATATGGATTATTTTCATCCCCTTTTCATACAAAATATTCACAACAATCATCCCCATCATAACCTCTCGAACACATTAATCTTCCTTCTATCGAAATATTATATTTTAAAAATACTTTTTGAAGTGAAACTTCTATAGGCGCGGTACGGCAAATTGGCCTGAACGTCACGAAAAGTGAAACGGTGTATTAATATTATTATTATTAAATTATTATTAAACTATAATATTATTTATTATTTTTAAATATTTAATTTATTAATAAATTATTATTAATTATTTTCATATTAATAATTATTTATTATTTATAATAATTAACATTAATTTAATATTATTAAGTGCATTATATTATTATTAAAATTATTATTAAAAATTATATTTTTGTTATATACCTATTATTTTTATATTAATAATTATTAAGTTTATTTTATATTAAATAATTTTATTTATTATTTATTTTCATATTTATTTAATATATAATTTATATTTATTTTATAATTATAATAATATATATGTACATGTTATTATAATATTAATAATTAAATTATAATTAATTAATAATATAATAATAATATTATCAATTATATAATAAAAATAATGTAATGATAAATAAATAATTATTTAAAAATATTTCATTTAATAATAATAATAACATGAAAATATTAATATATTTAATATTAAAATATATAAATTTAATAATATTAAATGTATTATATCATATTATTAATAAAATTATTGTTATTTATTATAAAAAATGTCCTTTAATTAAGAGAGATTTTCTTCCACACAACCATTTCCTAATCCTAAAAAATAATGAAAATCGTTAACAAATGGAAAAAAAGCAATGCATAAAATCAACTTTTCCTAGGAGCTAAGAAGTTTCACTTCTACCACGCGAGAGTCTTACGCATCTGTTTTTTTTTAATGTTATTTTGCTACTTTGCATGCTTAAGCCACTATTGACTTAATTCAGTATCTTTACTTATTTACTTAATTCAGTACTATTTATTGTACTTAATTCAGTATTATTAACTTAATTCAGTACTATTTACTTAATTCAGTACTATTTACTTAATTCAGTACTATTTACTTAATTCAGTACTATTTACTTAATTCAGTACTATTTACTTAATTCAGTACTAAATACTTAATTCAGTACTATTTACTTAATTCAGTACTATTTACTTAATTCAGTATTGTATATTTCTTTATCCATATTGAATTTCATCTAAATATTATCATTTTTAAGAGATTTTTATTTTCACGTCAGCATTTTTATTAAACTTGAAACGAATTATAATCAACGCTAAAAATCTTCTGATTGTAACAAAAGAATTCATTTGAGCTTCACGAAAATTGAGACTTTGTATGCTTTGCATAAATTATTTAAGGAATTTGAATTTCAATGCAAAAATTTTGCATTCAATGGCTCTTAAGTTGAACTTTGGAATGCTGATTGAGGAGAATCTCGATTCTTTGTTGCCTTTGTATTTGCAAACATTTGGATTACGAGTATAAGCACATTTATTTTGTTTCATTTGATAAATATTCGTTTCGTGGATTTTGAAATTTATTTCAGAAGTAGAAGAAATCTTTAATTTATAAAATTTTAATTTATTTCTAAGAAGAAGAAAAAAGAGAAAATATGTGTAATTTTTAAGAAAGGTTAAATTTAATATATATGGCATTGTATAAATAATATACATTCTTAAAATGGTGTAAATCTATTTTGAAACTACTGTATTTATTTATCATTTTTTATTTCACGTTTAATTTAATTTCTATTGCGTTATGAAGTTTTTCTTTTATGCGGTTTTTATTTTTTTAACCTGTCATTATTGGTTCAACTTTGACGTTATTTGTTAAACGTTATTTTGGTATGTTGTCCAGTATATTAGTGTCTTTATAGCGTCTTTCCAATCATAGATTAGGACTACGCTAAAATAAATATTGTTTATTGGCCTTTCCAGTTCACCGCTCCTCTTTTTTTACGCCGTCCTTTACTGTCCATGCAGTGAGACTCTGGAATCAGTTACAAACCACTATAAGACTTGCTCCGTCAACTCTTAATATCTAGTCCGTAAAATAACGTGTGTCATTCCCGATTTTTCTTTCACTTTCTTCTCCACCATCCCTTAATTTTTTTTATTGTTGATATCTTATTTTATATGAAAAATAATGTTTGGGAGATTGTCCGTCATATGCTTACGTATGTGTTTATGGGTTTCGTGGGGATGGATAGTCATTTGTAACCATGTAACTTGCTTCATTTACTTTGGTCTGGTTAGCTGGAAGAGATTGCCGCATGTCAGTTAGCCCGCTAGATTGTATTTGCAATAAAGGTGTTGAATAAATAAAAATAAATATGCCAAATTAATTAATTTTTCAATACATTTTTGGTAACGATATTTTATTATAAAATCCAATAAAACTGTATATTCTAGTACCAACTTCGATCCATGGATGTGAAACGTGGACATGAAAAATATTGAATTATGTCTAATAAATGCTGTGGAAATACGTGTATTAAAAAGAACAAATGGAGTAACAATGTATGCTAGAGTACGAAATTAACTGATTACGTTTAGATGTGAACTTAAAAATGATATGTTAAGTAAGATTTCTTTTAGATGGTTCGGGTAAGTAGAACGAATTAATGCAGAAATGTGTACAAAACGAATATAGGGTGCAAATGTGAGAGAAAGGCGTGGTAGAGGTAGTATGATTGGAGTAAGTGAATATTTGGAATAAAGGAAATGTCAAAAAACCGTTGGCGCTGTTGAAAAAAGCGCATGAAGTAAAACAGACAAAATACGTGTGTTACAATAGGAAAGTCTTGAGCTCTGTTTTTTCTACCAAATCCGAGAGAGAAACGGGAGTGATGGGATATTTATTATTTTCAGAGCAATATGTTATTATCTGAAATGACAAATAAGTAAATAAAATGCTTATTTCATATTTTTGTGTTCACCACTGGTTTATTTTTGGGTTTACTACCGATTTTAAAGACAACAGACAAATCAATTTTAATAATAGCCCTCTGCTTAATATGTTTCCTATTTAAAATCCACCCCCTTGGATATCCAGACCCTGACCTGCCCGGAAGATTCAGTTTCATTTAAAAAAAAATCCCCACCCCATTTACCATTGAATCACATATCTCTTACTTATCTCCACCTACCTCATTCCTCTTATATTATGTATACTTGTACAGGAAACGTATTTTTAGCAATTTAGTTTATCCTCACCTGACGATGAAGACGGTGGTCTTCGAAACCGGTAGTAAACCCAAAAATAAACCAGTGGTGAACACAAAAATTTAAAATAAGTGTTTTATTTACTTATTTTTCCTTGTACATAAAACATGGCACCACAAAGTGAAACTACAGTCTTTTCGAAGATTCAAGAAACAATATTTTAATATTTTGAGAAATAAAAATATTAAAAATATTCGAATATGTACCATCTAACAATTCACCCCGGTTGATGTTGGCAAAGATAATAAAATGCCTAACTGTTTTATTTTGACATAAATCCATCGCCTTAAAAACATCTACCCATCTTTATTTACAGCACCTTTAATTTCTTTTACCCATTCATTCTTCTTTCACCATTTTTATCTACTTGGTCCAACAATTTTTTTAGACTCCCACTAGCCTTCACATTTTCCTTAGATGAATTATGTCATTTCTATGACCTGGCTTTGCCCTCACCATCCCAGTTGGCTTTTCTTGTCCTTAGACCCCATGCTTATCGATCATGAACTGTCGATTCTTCCATATAAAGGTCTCTCATGACACTTGCTATATAGTAGTTAAAATATATACCATCACGCCATTTCTCTATTAGGATGGGCAGAGAGGACATAGCGCCAGACTTCCATATCTTAACACACATTATTAGACTCTGCTACATACATATACGTTCTCTTACAACTTCCCCTCTCTTACTTTACTTTCTACGTTTTCTTCTTTCAGAATAGTATTTACTTGATCCAACTATAATTTCTTTGGTGTCCCTCTTACACGACTTCTACTCACATTTGCGCTATAAATCTGTTTTGTTAGTTTTTTTCATTAATTTATTTCACATGCCCAAACCATCTCAACTTCTTCATTTCAATACATCAACCTTAAATTAACATTCATCCCTTATCAATTCATTCCGTTTTCTGTCATACATTCTCATTCCATGTATTATTATCAACACATTCATTTCTACAGGATTTATTCGGCTCGTATCAGTCTTTTTTCACGTCCAAGTTTCACTCCCATACATCAAAGTTGGCACCAAAATACAATTGTTGACTTTGTTATTTGTCTTATCACAACACAGTTTCATCCACTTTTTTGTAACGGTATAACCCTACCGGTTTCAAGTCTTTCACCTCATCATCAGGGGGGCGCAAACAAGACTGAATTCTGTTCGAACTGGTACCGAGATGCACGCTTCTAACGATTAACGTTCAGGTTGAGGACTGGGAGTTAAGGGAGGGATGAGACGATCTCGGCCAGCAGCGGAAATATTATTGGGATATATGTGTTTGCCAGATGTTCACCTCGATGCACTGACTTAGAAATTTCTAGGGCCTCTAATCTGTCCAATTTATTTCCGTTACTACTGATGTGTAAGAATTTTGCATCATCGATAGAAAATGTATGGTTTTCACGGTGATAATGATTAGCCATTTCAGAATAAATTCAAAAGATCTTCCTTATTATTGTAGACTATGATCTTAGTAGATTTTGATACCGTCCGGTTCGAGTATATAGGTTTTAGTGTTTCATTCATCTTGCTTTCTATCGTAACATGCCCTTCGATATCCCACTTAACTCTTCCAATATATGTGAAAATAATATCCAAACAGCAGAATCCCACAACTGGCTCCAGTATTGAATTATTCACCCATACATCGTATTTATTTTCCCTTTCATAGTTTTCTATCACTATTATTTTGAATTTTGCACCATTCATTATAAGATCTCTCTATTCGAATATCGTATTCCGCCATGTCATCTGCATATAGTAATCTGCATAATTTGTTATCAGAAAAGAAAAGATTCACATTGGCTTAATTTATCTTCAACTCAAGCAGCATTTGTTTAACAAAATTCCCAGCCTGGCTTTAAAATAATTATTAATTTCTAGCCTTAAAAAAATCGTGGTTAGTATTCAGAATCAGACCTTGTATGCTCCAAACGTGACGTAATTAAGCCACGTGACTCTTGTTATCTGGAAGTAGTTACAAACTCATACGAAATTCAACTTAAAATAATATGTCTGGATAGTATTTTTTTATTTCCTGGCTAAATCTCGTTAGAACATAATTTTGGTTGAGTACTTCATTTCAAACGTGTTGTAAATATATTGTTTGGAAATACCAAAAGCCGTGATAATTCTTCAATAAAATCTGCCCTGTAGGGGAACACTGGAAACTGTACATTTGGCTTATCAATATCCACAAAACACAGCGCTGCATCTGAGGCTATTGTGATGCTTTTGTTCATCCAAATATTAATATTCTATAACAGCTATGTGCAAATCAAGGTTTGATCGAGAATATTCAACGTTCTACGGTGCGAAATATTGTAGAGATACTGAAAATATTCAAAATCACTGTTCCCTGGCATTCGGTGCAATTTTGCGTTTAAATTTGACTTACAAATATAAAATCTTTTTTTTCGCACAGCGCCGTACAATTTTGGTGTATAAAAATGTTATTTATTTTACACATGACAAGAAATATATATCATTTGTGAAAAAAAACAACAGGTAATTTAATTTGGACACACAATATTAATGGATCTGATCTTTCATTTGTCGTGTCCCCAGTAAACTAGGCTCTTGCCTGTATCTCACTGAGGACATAATTTTAGTTAGATTTGTTATTAAGTGTTAAGGCTGGACTATGAATTCGGGCCCTAGAGTTACTTGAAATATTTTATCCCTTCTAGACAACCACGTGGCTAGAATTTGTCAAGTTAGACTTTATTTAGAATTTAAAAAAAAATTAAATATTTTTTATACTGTGTATTTACACACATACAATCACGCCCTGTTGGGTAGACAGAGAAGATAGAGCACAATAACCAACAAAGTTGTAAACATTGTAATCGTATCAAATACCTGCATATATAATTATTTAAGGTACTCGTGTCCTTGCATAGTGTGTAAGGTACTCGCATTTATTTATATTGTGTAAGGAAGTTGCATGTACACACATTTCTATATATTATTTAATTAATAATTTTTGCCTGTTAACGAAAAAAAAAGCCTTCCTTGCCTGAATTTCAGGATCACGGGATTGGGGAGCTTCCCTATTTTGTTTGTTTTAAAGGTACAATACACCGTACAGTATTCACTGCATGAATTATTTTGAATATCATTTGAATATGATCAATCTGAGAATGATCGAATTAGGTCCTACCCTCGGGCCATATTGATTTTATTAAAATGCCACCCCGCAGCGTCCCCCCTCCTTTTCAATATGATTAAATGTGAAAATCGCTTTTCGCTCAGTTGCCTTTCAATGAGTGTATGCAAATTAAATACGGTAGGAATCAAAATTCTCCTCTTTCATTTTCTTTCTTGCCAGCAAAAAAATTGAGATGTTTTTTTTTCTTTCGGTTTGTTAGATATTTCTGTCACTTAAGATTTGAAGCTTCTTTTGCATTTTTGATTTATGGTCTTGACATATTTATTTCCCTTTACTTGCTTTTACCATAAGGTCAGCCCTTGTCAGCATTCGCTACGTGAGCAGGGACTTGGCTTGCTGATTCTATCTTTTTCTTTCCAGTGTCATGTCAGGTCTCCCCAATGTTGAATATCACTTGAGAGTAGACATCTTTGTCCCCGGCAGCCCGAAAAAGATCTCCAACGCCCCTTATGCCATTGCAGTCACGTATATTGCGGAGCCAGGAGATTTGCCTCCTGCCATCACCTCTTCGGCATTCTATTTTGCCTTGGATGATCAGGTGCATTAATTTGTACTTTGCTCCTCTAAGTACTCGTACATGACCCAAGTAGGACACCTTTCGGATTTTAATATTAGTCAGCAACTCTCTATCAATGTTGGCTCTTTGAAGAACCCTTGTGTTGCTGACCATATCCGTTCAGGGTATACGTAGCATTCTCCGGTGCATCCACATTTCGGTTGATTATATGATGTTGGTTAATTTGAGTGTACATTGAATGCTTCGTACAGTACGCAGCGTTAAGTAATACACATCGTTTGTAGAGCGTCGCACGATGCGCTAACAGTCTGGTATCGTAGTCACGATACGGTTAGTGCATTGTACGACGCTTTACAAATGATGTGTATTATTTACCACCTGGTACTGTACCAACATTTGTAGCGGTATGTTTGAATTCTACGGGATGTTTTTAGTTGCATATTTTTTCTCATATGCTTTTTACAATTAAGGCTAGTTTTCTCATATTTTATTAGATAGGGAAATCATTTTTCACAATTTTCATATCAATACAATAGAGTTGAGTTCGTTTTATTTATTAAGTTACTAATATTACCTTTCAGTATACAAATAATTTTCTTTTAAGCCTGGAAAAAATTAAAAATTATTTTTTTTCTCCTTAGAATGGTCTTCCCTCAGCCGAGAATCCATACGTGTTCAACGGAGACTTTGTGGACCGCGGTAAAAAAGGGCTGGAGGTATTCCTGCTGTTGCTTTCTTGCCTTCTCGTCTTCCCTGGCGGAGTCTTTCTCAACAGGGGTAACCATGAGGACCACATCATGAACGCCAGGTAAGGGACTAAAGGAATTTTACTCTATTGATAGCTTCCATATTTCAGGGGACACACTGAGGATTGAGCTCCTTACTAATAATCCTTTCTGGCACTGGCTGTACAAATCAGACAGATTTCGTCTGCGTATGTCAAACTTCTTTGTCGCCACTTTTCTCGAAACAAATGCATCATTCTATGGTGAATATTTTAATTTACGCATTTAATAAATAAACAACAAAACAACTAATTAATACTTTATACGTTTTGAGTTACATACAAATAGATGTATACAAACATAATAAGTAGCTATTATCATAATAGCCACATAAATTAACAAGTATACACGTGTATATTCAAATATTTAAGATATAAATTGTCTGCCTTAGAGAAGGTATTTATGATTACGTAAACAGAATAAAAAATCTGATATCGTATTCTTATTTGATTTGATTTCAATAACCTCATAATATATAATTTGAATAACTTTATACTTAAAAAAATCAATGAGCCATTTTATAAAGCACCGTTCAGAGAGCCATTTCTCCTTAAGGGCACTCTAGGTCGGAACTTGAACTCACTAATACAAAACAAACCATGTCTATGAGTGAATCATGTAAAACACTTCTTTGCACAAATAATTATGGTTTAAGTGCTATACTAGGAGTGCTAATAGATAACACTCTCTCATGGCGAGATCAAATAAATGAGGTAAGCCGAAGGATCTTCTTCAGCCTTCATTTCCTTAAAGTGTAGCATAGCATCCTTCCAACTAAAACCAAAATTTTACTCGTACAATCTCTGCTCTTTCCGATTCTGGACTATGCAGACGTATGTTACTTGGATGTTACAGAGGAACAGCTGGACAAATTACAGCCTCTTCAAAATGTGTGCCTAAGATTCATTTTCAACCTACGTAAGTACGATCATATAACTTCATACCAGATGGCATTGAACTGGTTGAATGTTAGAAAGAGACGCCAAATTTATATACTGTCTCTATTGTATAATATCCTTAACTGTCCCATCACCCCCTCTTATCTCGCCGAGTATTTTCAGCGTCTTTCCAATCATGGATTAGCGCTACGCTCAAAGAGATATTGTTTATTGGCCTTTCCAGTTCACCGCTCCTCTTTCTTTACGTCGTCCTTTACTGTCCATACAGTGAGACTCTGGAATCAGTTACAAACCAATATAAGACTCACTCCGTCCTTGGCATGCTTTAAGAAGCGACTGAAAAACCTCTTAATTTCTAGTCAGTAATATAACGTGTTTCATTCCTGACTTTATATGAAAAATAATGTTCGGGTGATTGTCCGTTTTTGTGGGGTTCGTGGGCATGTGCTCACGTATATGTTTATGGATTTCGTGGGAATGGATAGTCATTTGAATGATTTATGCGACCACGTAACTTGCTTCATTTACTTTTGTCTGGTTGGTTGGAAGAGATTCCCGCCTGGTAATAAGCCCACCGGATTGTATTTGCAATAAAAGTGTTAAATAAATAAATATACTGCAGTGATCTCTCATGGTATGTGAAAGAACTGTGAATTCCGTGGAAGAACTGTGAATTCAATAAAACAACTTTGCCAGTTGATTTGTCGACATTGTTAAGTATAATTTCTACATTTGGTGAAAAAAGTATAATTTCTAAAAAATACATAATAAAATTTTCGAAGTACACGAGTACATAAATAATACCAAAATTACTCTGAAAAAGGTTGTATTTCTATCGAAATCTACCGTATATTGAAGGCATACTTGATTTGCTTCATAAAAAAAGCATGTGTACGTGTACCATCGTTCATTTTCTTATTATTTTGATACTTTTATCTATTCAAGTTCTACGCATTTTACTTGATGAAATCGGGTTATACCTGTACCAAACGTAAAATAAATGATATCCAGACTTAGCCTGCCCTAAAGATTCACTTTCATTTTTCCCCGCCCCATTTACCTTTGTATCACATCTCTCCCCACTTCTCTTCCCCTACCTCATTCCTCGTATATTATATTATTTACACTTGTACAGGAAATATATTTTTTAACTATTTAGTTTATCTTCACCTGACGATGAAGACGGTGGTCTTCGAAACTGGTTGTAAACCTAAAATAAACCTGTGGTGAACACAAAAATATAAAATAAGTTTTTTATTTACTTACTTATTTTTCCTTTCACGTAAAAATAAAAGGATTCGATAGTTCAGGAACTTTAAATTTAATTCATTCATTAAAAATATTGATGACTTAGACTTCCGACTTATTTAACAACATTTTCACTAGGAAAAGCCTTTCATTGTCAATAACATGTGCACTAATGCTTCTCAATTTACATTATGATAAAAGTACAATTTATACAGCGCCGCTTAGGGAGAAAACTTTTCAAGCGAGCTCTGACTCGGAACTCGAAACCACTATTATTGATTCATTAAACATATTACAAAATGTATTAGTCAAGTGTAAGGACTGGAAGGTAGTAGCTGCAGGCAAAATGTTAGGTTAGGTTAAATATATGCATTTGCATATATTTAGAAAAACACGTTAGTTAAGAAATCCGGGAAAAAGTTTCCAAAAGAAGTCGAACTCCAATGTGTGAGAGGAACACATTCGACTTTAGGTGTAATGAAGTGTATGGGTGTAGTGTTTATATCCGTATATTGTTTTTTTGTTTTATTTATTATTACACATGACAAGAAATATACATAATTAGCGAAAAAACAACAGGTAATTTAATTAAGACATATATTATTTTAATGAATCTGAGTTTGTCGCCTTTCATTTGTCGTATCCTTAGAAAACTAGGATTTTGCCTGTATTTCACTGTGGATATTTAACATGAAAAAATAAATCGATACTTCTTCCGATTTTTGATTACACAAAAACAAAACCCCGTTGCACGTTCTCATCAACCTGACAAACAGTGACACTCAATTACAACTGCAAACATCATGCGGATATAATCATACACTTTGAAAATACCTCTCAAAATTAGTTGCCTTCAAGTGTGTCCTAAAGCTGCACATACCACCCATATCTCTTACACTTATAGGCAGGCATTCCCCTACCACTTAACTACTAATGACAAAACCTTATCAAAATATTCCGCTCTATTGAATCAATTAGGAATCATATTTTTATTCGAAGACGATATAATGACGATATACACATACGAGTATGTTATCATTATAATCACGTTTCACCTGGGACCAAGTTTAAACCGTGGTCAAATCAGGTTAGAGGCGATATATGACTCTCTTAGTCATTTATTGTATGGGGATTAACCCAAGGGCCACTAAGCTTGGAAACCTTTAGGACGGCTTATCCTGGAGTCTTATTGGGAAGATATATACTGGATCTTATAGTATTTGCCTTCTGGTTTAGGGTTAATCGAGTAGTATGGTCTAGTTATTTTAATCGTACTTTAAAAGTGGTCTACTGTATAGTGTGGAATCGACTTTCTCTAGAGTCTCTGTTGCGGTTTACAAGATATTTTCTGAGTAGAAACTTTAGAGATGCTACCGTGAAACGGAAGCGCCAATGAAGTGACGTCAGTTATTTAATAGGGATTTTAAAATGGAGTTTATGTTAAGTATCAAATAATTTATTTTGAAGCATCTTTAAATACAGTTTACATTCAAACCTT
This sequence comes from Odontocerum albicorne, assembly GCA_949825065.1. NCBI lineage: Eukaryota > Metazoa > Arthropoda > Insecta > Trichoptera > Odontoceridae > Odontocerum > Odontocerum albicorne. Next base: position 2,416,766 of record OX463842.1, on the reverse strand, counting down.
ATTCTCATTTATGGGTATTTCTAATTTCACTATAACACTAATCTCTGGTTCGATTTGTACTTACCATGTCATCTAATTTCTCACGCTAATTTTATCTACATAAAACCCAACTTAAATTTTATATCTTCTGAAATAATTGAAGATATCTTGTCATATTTTGTATGGATTTTTTTACTTCCGTTATTTAGTTAGTAGGACGTTTGCTTTCCAAGTCAGAAATAACGGGTTGGGCCTGTCTGGTTTTCACTTAAGACCTTTTAAACCCTTTCTGGTTGGTTGCTAGAGATTGTTGCATGGCAATAAACCCTTCTGGTTGTACTTGTATTCAATGAAAGCTTTATTCAATAACTATAAAATTTATATTTATAGTATTTTAGATTTTTACGCACATGAAATTGATTTATGTTTTTGTTGTTTGTAGTTAAGGCATTAACGCTGTGGAGGTTTAAAGACATTGTAATTTATTTTTATCAAACAATGTTTATTGCACTTTTTTGTAACGGCATAACCCTACCGGTTTCAAGGTTTTCACCTCATCTTCAGGGGAGCACAAACAAGAGTTTGTGGTCCCCTGAAGATGAGGTGAAAGCCTTGAAACCGGTAGGGTTATACCGTTACAAAAAAGTGGAATAAACAGTGTTCGATAAAAATAAATTACAAAATTTATGTTTTTTTCGATATCATAACAATATCAAAACCTGCCAAAATGATGGTTTGCATTAACGTATTAGTTTCAATGTAGATATATGGGAGTGAAATGCGGATATGAAAAATAAATTAATGCTCGCATTCAGAAGAATATTTGGTGCGTCGATGGATGATAACATAACAAATCTTATTAATTATTAAGAAATAATATGAGCTAAATGCTGATGTTTTAAGTATAAAACAATAAAATGAAAAAAGCACATTGAGATGGTTTCACTGACAAGAAATTTACAATGTAAGTAGGCATGGAAGTCGTGGACGAAGACGACCGAGAAAAGTATAAGTTATTGAAATATTAAAAGAATGAAAGATAAAGAGAAGGATAAGCAGAGGGAACTGAATGAGAAGATGGTATGTCGTGAAAGGGCAGTTTGGCGCGCAGTCCTCTCTGCCTACTTCAACAGTGAAATGTCGGGATATATTCGAGTATATGTATCAAAGCATAAGTTACATTTACGTTATAAACATTTTATATTGTACGAATAGATCCATTTTTAAACATAATATGTTGATTTAACATTTAAATAGGAAAAAAAAAAAATTTATATGAGGATAAAATTTAAATTTAAGTGACAGAGCTGTTTTGCTTTACAAAAGCAGTTCGCAGTTTGAAAATGTTTTTTTAAACGAAACAGGAATGTCAGTTTAATTTATATTTACTGTGTAATTTTTTTCTATCTAAGTGTAAAACCATTCCGTTTAAACATAAAAATCAATGAAAAAAAGCTCCAAATTAATATTTCACTGTGTAATTTTTAAAGTTAGAATAAGTTCATCGTGATTTATGAGTTCGGGAGGGAAACGAAAATCAATTTGCCAAAGAAATTATGAAAGTTTGCGAGAAACTACCGTTTGGGAGGTGTTGTATATTTATTTAAAGGCTCTGGCACGACACGACACCGAAACTTCCCCTCCTCTAATGTAAATTTTTACCGATATTTTAATGTTTATATTTAATCACAAAGTTTTCCCGTTTGAAGAGCGCCCTGTTATAAGCATAGCCGGTGCGACAAAGAAACGTTGACTTTATAAAACAAAAATGAAAATTTTGTTCTCATGTTTTTAATTGTAGGAATTTTAATTTTTAATATATTTTTACCTTGAGAGTATGTTTTTCCTTTTTTTTAAGACCTCCGTGGTCTGGTTGATAAGACGCCTGGCTTTTAAACTCAGGATTGCAGACTCGATTTCCGTTAGTTCCTGCTTCTCAAAGCCTTCTAGGCTGGTTATCATTTAAGGTCTCTGAAATATATTTCTGGTCAGCTAAGAGAGATTTTCGCTTTGCAATATAGCCGCCAAGTGTTACTTTCTCTTCGATGAGGCGATGAATTACTTTTTTGCATACCCAACACATTACATTTTACACATTTTCATCTTTGGCGCAACTATGAAACGAACTTCTTAGAATTATCAGATGTGCACCATCCTCATTTTTCTTTGATTTGTTTCCTTATTCTTATATAAATTCCTTTCCTTTAGTTCTATCAATATTGAAAGAGATTAGTAATTTATTTGTTTTTTTTTATCTATTTTAAAAAAAAATTGCAAATTAAATCTGGCGGGCTTATTGCCAGGTGGCAATCTCTTCCAACCAACCAGAAAAAAGTAAATGAAGCAAGTTACGTGGTCGCATAAATCATTTAAATGACTATCCATCCCCACAAAATCCACAAACACTTACGTGAGCATATGCCCATGAACCCCGTAAAGACTGACAATCACCTTAACATTCTTTTTCATATAAAGTGAGATATCATCAATCAAAAGGAAAGGAAAGGATGGTGGAGAGGAAAGGAAAATAAAAATCAGGAATGAAACACGTTATTTTACTGATCAGAAATGAAGAGTTTTTTCAGTCGCTTCTTAAAGTATGCCAAGGACGGAGCGAGTCTTATATTGGTCTGTAACTGATTCCAGAGTCTCACTGCATGTATAGTAAAGGACAACGTAAAAAACGAGTAGCGGTGAACTGGAAAGGCCAATAGACAATCTCTGTTTAAACGTAGCGCTAATCCATGATTGGAAAGACGCTGAAAATTTTCGGCGAAATAAGAGGAGGTGGTGGGACAGTTAAGGGTATTATACAATAGATACAGTATGTGAATTTGGCGTCTATTTCTAACATTCAACCAGTTCAATGCCTTCTGGTATGAAACTATATGATCGTACTTTCGTAGGTTGAAAATAAATCTTAGACTCACATTTTGAAGACGCTGTAATTTGTCCAGCTGTTCCTCTGTAACATCCATGTAAATTTTTGTACTTAAATCTAAACGAATATCCTCTCATGGCCTCCCCAGAGAAGTAAGGCCTCAGGTAGATAAAGCTGCAGTTGTGGCGAGCTGCCTGAGATATGTCATATGGAGGAATAAAGATATGAGAATGGATAGCAAGGTACGCATTTATAAGACGTATGTGCGACCTATCCTCACATATGGCATCGAAGCGATGGCGAATACTGTTAGGACAAAAAGTATGCTAAGGACTACGGAAATGAGAACTCTACGCGCTATTGCTGGGAAGACTTTACGTGATCGTGTAAGGACCACCACAATCCAAGAGGACTGTGAGGTCCAAGATGTAGTCAGATGGGGACGACAGCGTCGACGATACTGATACCAACATGTACAGAGATTGAATTCCACAATAATTCCATACATATCTCTGCATGGGGTGCCGGATGGATGGCGTCCACCAGAGAGACCCCCAAACGATGGAGAGATAGCTGGAGCTCAGCATCATAGGAGGACAATCTTGCAGTAACAGACTCTTGAATATAAAGTTTAAGAAGAAGAATATCCTTTGTATTTTTATGTAAAAACTGTCATGACAAAAACAGATTGATGTTATCATAAAAAGCTAGTTGACCGAAAGAAATTGCTGTATAATTTTAAACCATATACGCAAAAGAATAGATTTAAAAAATACGTAACAAAATTCAGTACAATACAATGCTATTGAGTGGTCCATATTTATATGTTACTTTTCATATAAAAAGTACAAATGTGAGTGGAAAGCGTAATAGGAGACTAAGGAAAGTATAGTTGGACTAAGTAAATGATAATTTAAAAGATAGAAATGTAAGAAGTGAGATTATAAGAGTAAAAAAATCTGAGATAACATACTCGTAGATTGCGCGTTGCACAATGAGAAGGAAAATATCGTATACATACTCGTATGTAGCAGGGTCGTCCATGAAGCAACCTACGAGCTACCACCGGTCACCCTTTATCAAGACATTAAGAGACACTCCCTTAACATAACATTGAAATACATTTTTTTTAACATTCTATCTGGTGATAGATAAACCAGGAATCAACCTTTATAACGTCAGAGGACATCACGAAATATTATAGAAACTGCTAAAAAAAATATTACGAGAGGTCATACTTCGTTTACAAAACAATCATCAACATCACTATACTAGAGAAAATGTAGCATGGTCCCTGTGACAGTTCACAAAGTTGCCCCAATTCAACCTTGTAACGACGTTCAGTAATTTTAATTATTTTATCAACTTTAATATAAGCCTCGATTTTAATAAATAGCTAGTTATTTAGGTAAATACATTACATAAAACTAACAATAATGACAAATGAATACATCTTGTTACAAATTAGCCAAAGTATGGCAGCTTGTTAAAATCAAATAATATTTGGTGACGTTTATCAAAAGTCACTACGTTAGTCTACATTAGCTAGGGTGGGGTATACGATAATTGGATTTTCGATTTTTTTATACCTAAAATTAAATGTTCGTAATTAGTATTAATTAATAGTGGATCTTGGCCTATTAAAATATAGATACAAACTATACAATACATTAAAAAGTAAGTATAATGAAAATAAGGAATTAAAACGTCAGTTTAGAGAAAAACAATTTTTCGATTTATAAAAAAGTTATTCGATTTGTAAAAAAAAAACGATTTGTACCCATCCCTTTGAGATATAACATTTCAAACGTCACAGGGGCCACCCTACGTTTTCTCTAGTATAACGTGTATCACTTTGGGTTAATCCTAAACTCTTTAATAAAACTTTTTTTCGATGTTTCTCTATCTCTTGTCAGATTTCTCCTGATTTCAGCTTCCCCAAGAGTAACCTAAAAATGTCCCCATCCATTATTTTCCCCAATCTGTTTAATCGCAAATTTCAAATCTATTTCAAATCAAGTAAAATCAAAATTTTATAAGTGTCAGTTACACAAAACCATTTTTTAATTGTCAGTTATACAAATTTATAAACGTTAGCTATACATAAATCTACAAATAAATTTACAACAGTAATGATTAACCAAATAATGTAATAAAGCTTTCATTATTTTGTATTACATTTTAGTTGTATCTACTAAAACTTGTCAAGCCTATTGCCGTGTGGTGATCTCTACAAACCAACCATAAATATTTTTAAAGAGGTCTCAAGTGAAAATCAGACTGAAATCCTTATTAAAATATCTGGGTTCGAACAAAAAAATTTCACTCCTTATTAAAAAAAAACAGATGCGTGAGACTCTCGCGCAGTAGAAGTGAAACTTCTTAGCTCCTGGGATAAGTTGATTTTATGCATTGCTTTTTTTCCATTTCTTAACGATTTTTTTTTTGTTTTAAGATTAGGAAATGGTTATGTGGAATTTACAATAGTTCAATAAAAATTTTCTTAATTAAATAAAAAATGGTTATGTGGAATTTAACTCAAGAAAATCTCTCTTAATTAAATGAAAAAATATTATTTTAAATTTTTTTTAAAATAAATAATAATAATTTGAGTAATAAGTAATAATAATATAAAACACTCAATAATATTAATTATTTTTAATAATTAATCATTATTAATATTAAAACAATTAATAATAATTTATTAATAAATAAAATATTTAATACTAATAAATAATAATTCAATAATAATAATATAATACACCGTTTCACTTTTCGTGACGTTCAGGCCAATTTGCTCTACCGCGCCAATAGAAGTTTCACTTCAAAAACAATATTAGGGTCAAAAGACCACACACATTTTCGATAGTACATATTACCAGTTCAATCTTAACTTTGCTCTCGTAACAAACTGGGATCGTTTCGTTTCAAGATAACTTCGATAAAGATACAAACACGTGTCGCGTACATTAACGTCGAGTTCCACAAAGTCAAAGCTAAAACATTGTGATAAATGAAAACATTTTATTTTGCATATAATGGATTGAAGTATTTTTAATCCACGTTTCAAATGTACCAATTTTTTTAAATTTTTACATATGTGTAAAAATGCGTCCAATAAAAAAATGGTCTCGTTCTTTTTAAATTTAATATTACACAAATCCATTGTTTAAAAGGTTGACATCATCTTTTAAATGAAAACAAGTTAAGAAAAGCTTTCTTAAAAGATATCGGGATCTATTATGAGTCCCATGGGTAATACGAATATTGCCACTCAGGCCTCGGAAGACCATAAATTAAAGTGAGACCCCAAAGCGGAAGTGGCGGCATGATATGCCACTTAACTTCCGGCTTCCGAGTGGTTGTCAGACTCGAGTATTGATATCTTGAAGTTTCAAAAACTTCCTTGAGACATTTAAGTATCATTTGAAGTTTCATCGTAAATTTTCAAAAATATTTAGAAATATTTTGTTCGGTATTCGGTATCCATAGTCTTACAATTTTATTTATTTATGACGACGCTTTTTAGACAGTATATTGCCATACGGCAATTTTTTCTAGCTTAAAATTGCGTAAGTCTTACGCAGATTAGTGCCAATTGAGAGTGAAAGGTAACAACGTTGTATAAACAAATTGCGAAAGTTTAAAAAAAAACGAACGAAAATTAAACAAAATTTATTATATGCATGTGTTCCTCTTCCTCTTCCCAGTGTCATGTCAGGTCCCGCCAACGTTGAATATCACCTGAGAGTAGACATCTTTGTCCCCGGCAGCCCGGAAAAGATCTACAACGCCCCTTATGCCAGTCCAATCGCGTATATTGCGGAACCAGGAGATTTGCCTCCTGTCAACACCTCTTCGGCCTCCTACTTGCCTTGGATGATCAGGTGCAGTAATTTGTACTTTGCTCCTCTAAGTAATGTGTCACCGTGGAATGGGAAAGAGTAAGAAAATAATGTGAAATAGATACAGACTTCGTCAGCAAAGTGAGATGTAATCTTTATTTAACCTCTGTTTAAAGCAAACCAATGTGGGTGAGAGTCTTGGTTCCAAAACTGGTTCCAAAGTCAGAGACCTTCATCGTATTTTTCGTAAAGCAAGTTTCTCCCACCGGTGGGTTTCAAGATCGATTTTACATAATACCCGAAAAAAAAATTAATTCACGGAAGGCATTTTTAAAACAATATTGAGCTAGACTTAGATATTTGGTTACTTGGAAGAATGACAATAAATCTATTATACTTTTCTTTAAATTAGCTTTCTATTTACTCGAGATGTTAATCTATAAATAAGACATTATTTACAATGAGTGGAGAGAACGGGAATTTTTATTTGATTGAGGTTATTTTAAGGGATTGAATAGTTAATTAAACAAAACTATTTTGAATATATATGCTCGTAATGGGCAAAATATTTGTGGAATAATAATATTATACCAACATAAGTCTGTATTTTAAAGTTTTCGCTTAAGAATTCACACCATTTAGTTGAATTTGAGTATTCAAAGACAAACAAAACTGGCTGCTCATAATGGAATCTTGGTTTTAAAATGAGGATATGCAGTCAAAACTTGGGTATAGCTAAAAATTATGAAAATTTAGTAGAAATGATAACTTAGCGCGTTGGTCATCTTTTTATTGCTAGTGTTGGCATTACGATTCACATATGTTGATTCGACTTAAACGATATGCAGTCTAGCTTAAATTTGATTAATTATTATGGAATTCGCGTATTTTTTTAATATGAATATATAAGATGCGAAAAGCTCGGAAAGACCTAAAAAATGCGGTACGACAAAATGAGTTAAATTATGTTAGAAGAAATAAAAACGAAGAGAGAAGTGAAAAGAGTGAGTATAAGAGTATAGACGTGGTAAAAGCAAAAGATGTATGCCGGATAGAACGAAGTGGAGATCTAATATATCTGCTTAATTCAATAAGAACATGGCGTGATAGGGATGATCTTTTCAATTCTACATATTTTTTTCAGATATGTCAAAGCTGAAACTACATGTCTTGATCCGATTAAGGATACCTATAATTACCCATATAATAAAGCGATATTTTTTTAATAAGACATTTCATTAGTTTAAATCTTTTTTAATATTATCCAAAATATCGATTTAGTAGCCACCTTTAGCCTCTGTTCAAAGCTAGGATTTTTATGGCATTTCGACATTACGGTTGATAGATTCGTGATTTATTGGTGAATGTTATTTTGTGACGTTTGTGTCTGGTTAATTTCCAATTGGTCTTACAAGTTTGGAGCTGTTAAATTGGGTGATTTTGGTGGTCTATGTTTATCTCGACGTAACGAAAATATTCAGCGTCTTTCCAATCAACGACTTTCTCAAGATAGTTTTTTGCTCTTCCAGTACACCGTTTATTGTTATATCATCCTTTACTGTCCATACAGTGAAATACTGGAATCAGTCACGAAATCAGTTACCATTGTTACGTTTTTTTTTTCGATAGTTTTTACCATTCCTTAACTTAACGATTTTTTTTAAATAATGAATTGGAAACTAATTTGTTTTTCCACAGTTATGGGCTCCGCCCTTGGCTACTCTGCAGCTTAGCTCCTTTTTGGCGTTGCGCGCCATCTTCGAATTGTTCAAAATGGACGATTTATAGAAAATATCATATTTACTGATATTAAAAATTACATGTTTTACCTGTTTCTAATATTAAATTTTTTAAAGTTTAATAAATCATTCATGTTTATGTTTTTAATAACATTCTGATTCCGATATGTGATAGTATCACATTCGGTTTGAAGTGAAATGTAGTTTATCCTTGCAATAGAAAATATTCAATTAAGTATTTCACTTCAGCTGTAAACAGTACAACTTGGCAGGCTTATTGGTATGGAGCAATCTATTTCATCGAACAGGGAATGTGTAAATTGGGCCTCATGTAAAACCGGACTGCGATCCATTTTTATAAAAAATGGGTTCTTAAGGGAATAAATCCCTAATCTCCGAATTGGAAGAAAAGCATCTCGTATTATATGCCATAGTAATGTGGTCTTGTGGTTTTTTTATAAAGTGTTTAATTTAATGTTTATAAGAACACTCTAATATCATCCTAAGGAGTTTTTTCTAGAGCTTTATCTGAAAACGGTAACTCAATTGAATTAGTATCTTTAAATCTGGATTGAACATAGCAGACAATTCAATTAAATTGTGCCGAAAATTCACAGAAAGTCGAGCATGTAAAGAAAATAAAAAAAATAAAAGTGAATATTACAAGAAAACACATAAACTGGCCAAAGCATTTATCGATTAAACATAAAATTATTATATTGGTTATAAGTTTCGGCTCAGCACGTAAAAAGAACCCCTAAATAAAGACAAAAAACGTTAAACCATTAAAGCACGCGCTTATGCCAGTCCATCCACTACCAAACAGCGGTGAAATATTTCTGCTATTCATTTGAAATTCTTCAGTGTGTCGTAAACCTTGAGTTGATCGTGTTTCAGGAAACACGTAGGGGTGGAATCATAAACATAAATTTTCTACCCGTTGATAAGAGAATGTGGCTCGTGCGTATGATTCTATGTTAAATATCCTCGTCCAAAGTACGAGGACGTCTACGAGTAACATATATGCTGACCATCCTCTATTTTATGTGGACTTTTTATTGCATTAGCCCAAAGGATATTCGATTTAATATGTTCTCTTTTTCTTCTCCATAATACGTTTAACGATAATTTGATAACATGTTCGTTTACAGTTTTTTTAAATAATGTTTAGAAAATATGGGAGATAATTATATAAGTGATATGGCAATTTATAAAGTACCGTTTTAAGAGCAGATCCTCTATAAATGGGCTTTAACTCGGAACTAGAACCCATTAATATTGAATGATCTAAAAATATGGGAGATAATTATATTAATAATAGAGCAATTTATAAAGTATCGTTTTTAGAACAGATCTTCTACAAGTGTGCTTTAACTCGGGACTAGAACCCATTAATATTGAATGATCTAAAATTCTGCAAAAAATTAAATTAACTTAGTGTGATGAACATGATGGGTGGTGGTTTGGCCCATTAGATTGGGTACTTCAACAGAAAACTTACCGAGGGAAGAAAAACTACAAAACTTAAAAGATTTTCCAATATGTGGTAGTTACATATTCGGTAGAGTGTAATATGTATGTGTAATGTTCGTTTATAGGGAGTGGAGAGACTCGGAGGAGATAATAAGAGATTGATCAACTGTGAGTAAGAATCTTATAGAATGCTCAAATTCTATGTGAGTTGTATGCCCATCTAAGGTAGAACGTAGGTATCGTCATTGTTCTGCGAAAAACATTTAAATCAAAATATTGAGTTTTGAGATAAATGGAATTTAAGTTTCGGAAGGCGATGTAAAATCAAGTTTTTAATAAAATAAAATACAAACAGATGTTATTTAAAGGCAGTTTATTTATTTATAAGAATTACTACAAAAAAATGAATAACTTAAAAACATATTACCAAAAAATTACAAATATGGACACCTGTTTTGTACTTAATCCTTTCTTGGTGAAAACAACTGTTAAAAGGTGACTGAAACGCTTCTTAAATATTGTTTTTTCTTTATTATTTTATTATTTATTCCGAATAACTTGATGTGTCGTGGTTTTTTAAGTAATGAACTCTTGTGCTGGTTGGCATGTTATGAATACGAACTATGAAATTGCTTCGGGATGATATGTTTTTTTATCTTTTCATTACAGTGAAACCGTATAACTTTTGGACATAAATGTTTTTTCCACGTGTGAATATTTTTATTTTAAGTAAAATGGCATCAAAAAGTCATTTTAAGCAAAACTGAACTTTAATGCTTTTCGCAGAACAACGACGATATTGGGGAAAGAAAAAAATGTTGATTATCTTCAAGTTAATTTAAATGTTATTGCTTTCTAATAATAATACAATTTTTTTAAATATACGTAAAACGAAACAGCGCTTTGCTTGCACAATGCTTATGGGTATACAATATTTTTTATGTCTTTCAGTCACTCTCAGTCTGTCGCGTTTATTGCCGTGCTCGCAAATGATCGCATCACTCCAAGAGGTCAATTCACGATATGATTTGAATTCAAATGAAAGATCGATTGCACTGAAAAAGAAGAAAGAAAGTTATAACAAAAACATATAAAATTGCGAAACATTAAAAAAGGAACTGAATAATATTGTTAAGTTCGTAAACGTCTTTGTTCTTGGCGGCAATAATAGCTCGTTCACTCAGCCAATCGTGATTCTTATAATTGATTTGAATATTGGTAAATACTTTTTCAATCAATTCTTCTTTTGATGTCACAATCACTGATACAGCAGTATTTTCGCAAACGCGTCATTTTGACATAACGTGAAGAAAGCATTTAACGTTGTAGCCGGTGGATTCAGGGCTATTTGTTGCACATTTGCAGCTGTGAAATAAACGCGTTGTCCATTTTCTAGATGTACTGCTAAGTGAACAACAGCTGGACTTCGTTCATGTATGGGAAATGAAAGATTTCGCCATACAGCTTCATTGCTGCTTATGTATCTTCCAGCCTGATACTGTGCGATACTGTAGATTTTTCTTAAATAAATAAAATAGTATGGTTTAATTAATAATATTTAAATCACTAATTTTATATTTTATCAATCATCTTCTCATAAATAGGTTAGAGCGTAATTAAATAATTACAGGCGATTCACTGAATTAGGCTCCAACTCACCCGTTTATTTATCATTTGTGGAAAGAAATATGTAGTTCATTGAGTGAAAAATTTACGACATATTTTTGAAGAAAATTGGTGGAAAGGAAAGAAAATATCAAGTGACTCTTTGACAGGAAGCGAACGAAAATTGAGGAGCTTTCGAAAGTTTCCTCGTAGACATGCGAATATAAAATATGTGATAAGGAGTTATTGAACATGGTTTTGAAATGGGTGGTTAGATTATGATACGGCTGGAATTAAGTATGTGATCATTTAAGATTGAAGTACATGGAAGGATGTGATCATTTAAGATTGAAGTACATGGAAGGATGTGAATAGAACGTGTGAATGTATCAGCTGAGTATTTTAGTAATAAGTTATACATGTAGTTTTTGACAAAGGAGTGAGACCACTTCGTCACAGGCTTTTGCCTAGTATTGCTCTGTGTCCACAAAATGGTGGGGGGTTTTCACTGTTATGCAATTGTATTGTACGGTTCGTCTTTCTAATAAAACTATTTATAAATGTTGCGCAGTGGATAATAAATTTAAAAGAAATATAAGATTGATACCAAAAGTTTCATATGTTAATTGATACTTGAAGCTCTATTCACTTATTGATACATAAAGCTCTATTCACTAATTGATACTTAAAACTCTTTTCACTAGTTAATACTTAAAGCTCTATTCAATAATTGATACTTAAATTTCTATTCACTAATTGATACTTAAAGCCCTATTCACTAATTTGTACTTAAAGCTCTATTCACTAATTGATAATTAAATCTCTATTCACTAATTGATATTTAAAGCTCTATTCACTAATTTGTACTTAAAGCTCTTTTCACTAATTGATACTTAAAGCTCTATTCACTAATTGGTTCTTAAAGCTCTATTCACTTATTGATATTTAAAGCTCTATTCACTAATTTGTACTTAAATTTCTATTCACTAATTGATACTTAAAGTTCTATTCACTAATTGATACTAAAAGTTCGATTTGAAAGAGTGGTTTTACATTGATTTTACATATTGTTTACCAATACTTACTTTTATTCTAGCTCAATGATTTTTAGAGGCTTTTTTCAGACATAATGAATCCACCTGGTGTCATATTTCATAGGAAGTGTGTGTATGGTAAATTGACCCAAAGGAAAATTTTAAAAAGTGGTGATTTTTTTTTGCATTCATTGATTATTAAACAAGGTTTTATTAATTACTTTTATTAAGAAGATTCTTTTTAATTGTATTTTTAGTTTTATTAGATGTTTTAAATGTTCATTTATTTAACTGATTGTAATTGGAATAAAATTCTCTCGTATTTTATTTCATTTTAAATAAATTGAAAAACGATGTTGAAATTAAATAATTACATTCAATCTCAAATACATTTTTAGCAATATATGAACAACTCTTTTGTGATTTTTTTCGCTGTTTATTTTTAATTTCATTACATTGCCAATAAAATATTTTCATTACGGTATGATATTGGTAATTTGGGACTGAAAATTATCCTTCAGTTAATATTTGACACGCTTTGAGTTTACAGTTAACTGAATATATCGAAAAATAGTTGACAAAATATATTTCACTCTTCTAGTGATGTGATCAAATTTTCAAATTGATAACTAAAATTATGGCAACGCTGAAAATGTTATGAAAATAATTTAAATTTATTTAATTTCTTTATTGAAATAAATGAATTTTATTCATTCATTTATTTACCGTAAAAATGCGTGCACTTAGAATTGTACATGTAGACCTTCGTGGTTTAGTTGGTAATAAGCTTGTCTTTTAGCCCGAAGTTTGTGGATTCGGTTCCTGTTGAAATCCTTGAGTTATAAAAAAAAATCCTGTTTGATTTTACTTAAGGCCTCTTTAAATAAATAAATAAATACAGGTTTATTGATAGCAACATAGTTTGTACATAATACATTAAGACACATTTCAAGAACACATTAAAAAGAGAATACATTAAAAAACTGAAGCTATCAAAAGGTTTGGGCTCATCTAATAACACGCCCCGGCCAAGATACACCCCACCAATATAGGGTGAGCCCAGCCACGGGGACCCCAGATGTTTTTCAGCCCACACCCTTTAACATAATTCTGGTTAGATGAAAGTTATTGCCAGATGGTGATAAGCCCGACAGATTGTACTATATACAACAAAAGTTAATACAATACGATACATAGGGGGACAATATATGATACGTAATGAACTGATTAGAGACTAATGTTCGACGCTTTTAAAACCCAGGTACGTCCACATTATGAAATTTTTGAGATTACATTACATGTACCAAAATGTAGCTTATGTAGTCCTGGATAAATCTGCACTTTTCAAAACAAGATATCTCCTCGTGAAATCAATGCAAAATTTTGATTGAAATAAATAAGAGTTTTTTCAAACTCAGTTATGTCCACGAGGTTATTCTTATCAAAGTCAGACATGTCTATTTAGACCAATCAGAGAGCGCCATCATTGCATATTATAAAACAATGTCAATGCAATTAAAACACAAAAAATATTCTCATTAGAATATAATATAAAGTGGCACATTAAAATACAATACCAATATATAAAAACATGAAAAATATCCACATTAAAATATAACACAAATTAGCACATTCAAATAAAACACTAATTAAGACATGAAAAATATTCACATTAAAATATAACACAAATTAGCACACTCAAATAAAACACCAATTAAGGCATGAAAAATATCCACATTAAAATATAACACAAATTAGCACATTCAAATAAAACCCCAATTAAGACATGAAAAATATCCACATTAAAATATAATATAAAGTTGCACATTAAAATGCAATACCAATGAATGAAAAATATCCACATTAAAATTTATTACCAATTTGCACATTAAAATACAATACCAATTAAAACATGACGAATATCCACCAAATCAGACATGACATTACCCAATTATAATATTTTCACGGATGATGAATTACAACCTGCAATTGTTAACACTTGCCTTACTGTGCTAAAAAAATCCGCCAGCCACGGTGCTGGACGCTCAGCATCCAGTGAAAAATGTATATTTTAAATCAAAATTATGCAAAATCTGCTAGGTTATTTTTTGTAATTAGCTATAAAAATCATTTTATCATGTATTAAAACGTCGAATAATCAAATGAAATATAAGTCCTGGTCACTCGCTATCCATCACAGGGTGGCAAATGTTAATAAATATTTGATATTGACACATTTGAATAGCAAAAGATTTCGCGTGTTTTTAGCAGAAGTGTAAAATTCAACATCAGCCAATATATTTTTATTTATTTATTTTATTTATTATTACACATGACAAGAAATATACACAATTTGCGAAAAAACAAGAGGTAATTTGATTTGGACATACAATTTTAATGTATCTGGGTTTGTTGCCTTTCATTTGTCGTATCCCCAGTAAACTAGGCTTTTGCCTGTATCTCACTGAGGATATTTAGCATGAAAAAATAAATCGATACTTCTTTCCGATTTTTGATTACACAAAAATAAAACCCCGTTGCACGCTCTCATCAACCTGACAAACAGTGACACTCAACTACAACTGGAAAAATCTTGCGAAACTCAACTCCTCACACATTATCACTCCAGAAATACCAAAAATATTCATCCCACAATATACCGCACACAATCATAAGAATAAAAATTTAAATATCAAGTCTATCAATAAATAGCCTTATAAAGAAACGCAATCTCGAATAAAATATTTTAAGAAATTGGGTACAATTCTATTAGAGATCGTGGGTCAAGCATGTCAGGTGGGATGCTGAGACGAAAATGAAATGAATTATGTGGTTTTATGTGCTTAACGATACATTTTTAATTTGAGGTCTTAAAAATTACCCATTATCTTGACATTTAAAGGTTTCGAAAATATTTGCAGACAATACAAAATTTTATCCATGAACAGAAATTATTTTATCCCCTAACTCCATATAACCAGTAACTTTTTATGCTTTTAAATTATACATATGTGTACATACTTCGTAACATCATGCTATTTCCTTGTCGAGATAGACAGAAAGGATAGAATGCCAAATTTTTCTACTGCAACACATCTCTTTCGTACCGTTTACATCAGGTATGCACTTCTCATGTAGCGTTATCTGGCTTATATTTCCTGCTTTTAAGATATAATTCACTTGGCCCAACTGTAATTTCACTCCTTATGCATGAAGATGAGGGTTGGAAGATATTTTCACATGACAATAAGCTCACCTGCTCACCTCTAGTACTACCTATTTTGTATGATACATAAGTAACATATTTACTTAACATTCATCCCCAATCCCTGCATTCTGTACTTGGCTATACAGGCGGCCCTCGACTTTCGCAAATTCTACTTTCGCTATTTCGCTCACTTTAACAAATTAAATTTTTTAAAGATTTTTGTGGATAATGTAAAAATTGTTCGCTTTCATGCAGTCGCTCCCACTTTTTTGGAAGAACTATAATACTCGTAAATGGAATGCAAGAAACAATATTGGAGACTCGTGGGTTGAAATGAAAGAGTCAACAATGAAAGGTTCCTGGAAACAATTATGCCCGCAAATGATGAGTGATATTATACATTCCGAAGAAACTCCGGAAACTATCACAGATTAAATAGTTAGCCTAATGAATGTACTAAACTTGGACGTCAACAACGAATATATTAATGAGTTGATTGAATCTCACTCAGTACATCTGTCAAATGAATACTTAGCAACAAGAGCCAAATGAAATACACAATGAAAGTGAGGAAGAAGAAGCTGATAAAATCGTCAAGACTTTGACAATCAAAAATATGAATGAATCTTTCGTGCATCTTGACAATTTTTTGACTATCATGGAATAATGTGATCCCAATGGAGAACATATATCTAAAGTATGTTACATAGGGCGATTGAGAAAGGTACAGCGTGTTATAGAACTCTTTATCAAGACAAGAAAAAAAAGGGTGGTATTCAATTAGCTCTTGACAAGTTTATAAAAAAACGCCCGAAACACTTAAACACGCCTTGTTAACTTAATTATGTATATTGATTAATACATATTTTTAATATATAGTATTAGGTGTTAACGAAAGTTGTGTCCGTTTTCTTCCAATTTAAAAATGATCACCAAAAGTAAAACCAAATAGTAAATGTTATACGAAGGCGATCTTCATGAATAATATGGTTTAAGCGATCCTCATTGAAATCTACTGGTCGTCCGGAAAGCTCCGTGTCTTTCAGGTCGAAATTACCGTCTTTGAAACGCAAAAATCATTGACAAGCTGTCATTTAATTAATAGCATCTTCACCGTACACTTCGTAAATATCGCGAGCAGCTTTGGCAGCTTTATTCCCTCGATTGAACGCGAACAGAAGGAGGTGTCGAAAATGCTCACTTTCGTCTACTTGACATTCCATTTTGAAGGCTTGTAATCAAATAAAATAATATATGTAACGTAAAAGCAAACACAATATCTTGTAGAACAGAAAGTTTTCTTTCGAATGATGTATAACCTTTACAATTTTGTTTTACTTTTGGTGCTCATTTTTAAATTGGAAGAAAACGGACACAACTTATGTTAACCCCCAATATTCTTGATAAATATATATTTAAAAATAGATTTTTCGTTTTTTTTTACATGCCTTTACTTTCGAACATTCGCACACATTTTCATGAACCAATTTTGTGCGAAAGCCGAGGGCTACCTGTATATTGTACATCCCTATATTTTTTCAGTGTATAGCAAAAACGTGGTCGGAAAACATAGTTGTCTTCGGCTCTCAAAACTGCTTGAGAAAGTACAAAATTCATTGTTCGTAATCGCAAACACATGAAGAGGTAACAGCTCTCGCACACGTTTAGTGGGTGAGTTATTATAACTCTTTTCTTAAACAGACTCATTTTTTTCATATGGGATACAACCGGGAATTAAACCCGAACCCCCAGGAAAAAGTCAAGGTCTTACCAACTAGGCTACGTAGGTTGTTGAAAAATTCTCAAAGTTTAAATTATTTTTATTAAATTTCATACACACATTCCGGATTTCACACAACAAATATACCTCAATTTTGTAACCATAACAAATAATAGCGTACGTAACATGCGGATGCCATTAATTTTCCCATCAAATACCATAAAATTACCATCATAAAGTACGTTTGTTGTATTCTTATCAAAATTGATATCTCATTTTAATGATAAAAGTTTTTTCATCAATATCGATATTGTTGTAACTTATCGAGGAACTAATAAATTTATTTTAATTGAAATTTGGATTTATTATGCTATCGGAAAATAATCTGATCACATTTTGATGTCTTCCATGCCCAATTTGATAAAAATTCAGCCTGGAGCTGACGTAATGCATGGGTGAATGATGGGTGCAAGATTTTGGAAAGACTTAGAAAAATATGGCACGATGAGAGGAAGAGGTAAGGATGAAAATAATCTTGGATTCTTCAGGTGGTGCAGGTTCTCTTTTGAAACATCAGGTGAGTCATAAGGGATGAGATTAACACTTTTGATGACCGATATTTAATCTCAACATATCTATTTTATTATGCGACTTTATTGTGTATGAAATATCGTACTTAATTTTTTGTGGTCTCCAATAAATAAAAATGATTTAAATATTTTTTTCCATGTTATTTTATTTTATAGTATTTCATTTTATTTTATTTCATTTCGTTTCATTTGTTTTATTTTATCTTATTTTATATATATATTTTTTTTAATTTTACTTTTTACCATTTTTTGAAGGTCTCAACAAAATTTACAATACACCCCACCTAAAGCCGAATGTATTAATTAATAACACATATCAAAATATCTTTATTGCAAAGGTTTCTTTATAGTTTGTTTCCTTGATAAGTTTTCTGGGGCATTCTTACAAAAAATGTTTTTATTAACTGATGCAGATTTGGGATAGTACCTAATTTAATAACAGCCTTCTTATCTTTACACTTAACTAATATTAATATTTATAGAGTTCCTAATTCAAGCTAGAGCACCCTAGAAGATAGTCCGCTCTTTATAATTCGTATCCCAAGCTAAAGCACCCCAGGAGCGAGTCAGCTCTTTATAATTCGTATCCCAAGCTAAAGCACCCTAGGAGCGAGTCAGTTCTTTATAATTCGTATTCCAAGCTAGAGCACTTTAGAAGAGAGTCAGCTTTTAAAGTTCGTATCCCAAGCTAGAGCACCCTAGAAAAGAGTCAGCTTTATAAAGTTTGTCTCCCAAGCTAGAGCACCCTAGAAGAGAGCCAGCTCTTTAAAGTTTGTATCCCAAGCTAGATCGTCCTAGAAGAGAGTCAGTTCTTTAGAATTCGTATCCCAAGCTAGAGCACCCTAGAAGAGAGTCAGCTCTTTAAAGTTTGTATCCCAAGCTAGATCTTCCTAGAAGAGACTCAGCTCTTTAAAGTTTGTATTCCAAGCTAGATCACCCTAAAAGAGAGTCAGCTCTTTAAAGTTTGTATCCCAAGCTAGAGCACCCTAGAAGAGAGTCAGCTCTTTAAAGTTTGTATCCCAAGCTAGATCTTCCTAGAAAAGACTCAGCTCTTTAAAGTTTGTATTCCAAGCTAGATCACCCTAGAAGAGAGTCAGCTCTTTAAAGTTTGTATCCCAAGCTAGAGCACCCTAGAAGAGAGTCAGCTCTTTAAAGTTTGTATCCCAAGCTAGATCGTCCTAGAAGAAATTCAGCTCTTTAAAATTTGTATCCTTAGCTAGAGCACCCTAGGAGAGAGACCGCTCTTTAAAAAACGTTCTACAAAAAGTCCTTTTATTAGTATTATAATTTACTTCTTTTATTGTAAAAGTCTTAAAATCAATAAAGTATGCATGACAAGATTGACAAAACATCAAAATAAACTCTATTGAAGTTGAATTCGGTTCTGGTTACCCGTAAATGAATTATGTTTTGATGATGGCGATGTTACATGTGTATTTAGTATAAATATATTGAAAATAAAGCGATAAAAAATATCGTTAATAATTTTATCCAAGTTCAATTTCCTCGCTGATTGTGACAAATTGAATTCGGAATTCGTGTTCTCGTGTCGCGAAATTTCTTGATTCACGTAATAAATCATAATTTACTCATACTTAAATTGAGAAACCACCCTAGGGGTGCCCACCCCGTGCGGCCGTATTACAGATTCAAAGAAAATTTGCCGAGCATATGTGAGTATAGCGGAGGGAAATGTTTCATACGTGCGTGGTAACCTTTAATGAAACCGGTGGCCATGAATTACCCCACATAAGTTTAAAAAATTGTTTCATCCCTCTTTATTTTCATCCCCTTACCTTATTGCCTTGAAGAGCGATAGCAACAATTTTAAAACTTGTGCCACTCAAGTTGTGCAAAAAATCATTCACCTGCTTCTTTCTACCCTTTCTCAATTTTCTGAATGGATGTCTTCCATCTGGCTTACTCAAATGTATTAGTAAATTAAAAAGCGAAAATGACTTATACACGTATAAAAAAATAGTTTCCTCAATAGTATTGTATTTTATTTGATCATGATTGAAAAACATGAAAGGAAAAGTGAATACAATATTGCGTGAATAATTAAAGATTGGAGCAAGTTAAGGGATTGTGTTTTTTTTAGTTGTATTTCTTAAATGATGGAATAGTTATGAGAGATATCGAACAGCGTGCAGCTGAAGAAAACGAGTGCATTGGGGTCCCTTAAACATAACATACATATACCATATACTCGAAATGGGCAGCATTAAAATTATGCAAAGATGATAGACCAAACTACTACAAACTTTGATGTATGGGAGGGAAAATTGGACGGAGAAAAATACTGCGAGGAGCTGAATAAATGCTGTAGAAGTGTGAACACTGAAAATAACACATTAGGTGACAATGTATGACAGAATACGTAATGAAGTGGTAAGGGATGAATGTGAACTGAATGCTGATGTGTTGAGTTAGATGAAGAAGAGTGCTCTGAGATGGGTTGGGCATATATCATATAACGGATGAATCAAGAAAGGCTTACTAAGCAAATATGAAGTTTAAGTTTGAGTTGAAGATGGGGTAGAGGGAATGCAAAAAAAGCTTAGTTGGACCAAATGAATGCTATTTTGAAAGAAGCAAATGTTAGAAGTTTGAGATATCGTGGTAGTTGTGTGAGAAACTGTAAGTACGAAGAAGAGGCGAAGGATGTGTTTCGAAATAGGAAAATCTTGCACTCTGTCATCTTTGCCTATCTGTGTTTTATGTATAAAAAAGCTAATAAGCGTTACTTCATAAATTTTGGCGAAATGAGATTTGTAAGGAATTACTTTCATCATTATCGATTTATACATTGGGATGCTGTGGCACTGGGATGCCATTCTACGTTTCCATCTAAGTTAGTTCATAGTCCTCCGTGTCATTCCATCATCAGCATATCAGACTAATACTGTGAATCTACCTATCGTTACACGAATGTTTCATGCAGGTGAATCCAATTCACTAAGCCCTACGAGGGTGATAAATAATCTGGACCATCTTCAAGGTGACATCCTTAATACGTAACCCAACCCCATTTAGTGATGATATTTGGCTAAATAAATATACTGAAAGGTTTATTATTAAAAGCCTTTGTGCCACTTAGCATACCTCAAGAATCAGGCAGATTTCACGTAAGTGTAAAAGGAAAGGATGTTCTCCGTTTTATTTTACGCTGTGGGCACTCGACCATTTCTCTCGAACCAATTGCATCATTCTTTTGGAAATATTTCATTTTAAGTCGATAATAAATAAATATGTAGATACAATTTTTAAGACAGGGTAGATTTGGATTATCTTGGTCATGGTCGAAGAAAATGGATTAAATTTTTCTCATTTATACTAGGCTTACCGATTATTTTGACGTTACCATGAATTTTGCTGGCTGCCTGCGGGACACTATATGGAGAAACTATCACATGCTAACCGAAAGTAAGGTCAGAATATATAAGACATGCGTCCGCCCCATCATGATATATGGGATAGAAGTGAGAGCCGATACCAACAGGACAAAAAACCTTCTCAGAGTGGCAGAAATGAGAACCATACGCTGACAGAAATGAGAACTCTTAGAGATCGGATCAGAAATGAGACGATAAAGTATGTATGTGGTGTAGACATAAGACATAGTGAGATGGAGAAGAATTAGAAGGCGCTTTTGGAGGGATCATGTAGACCGCATTAAGGATACGAGATTACAAAAATTGCTGAGACTGAAAATCCTAGCAGTAGGATATTACCAGGAAGGTCGCCGAAAAGATAGGACAGCTGGACGTCATCGTCCCAGGACATCCCAATGTCACAAACAGGTCATACGACCTAGACCAAGAGAAACAAGAAGAAGGAGATGATGAATTTTGCGCGCATTTGAATCAATCAATCAGCAGATCACATTTAGTGGAACTGCAAGAATAATCGAGTAAATAATTAACGAAGGGATCTCCATTCTACTTTATATCGATACGAACTGATTGGTTATTCTATCTAGAGGCGTTAAAGGGTAGTTTTACTGCGTTCAAAAATTTCTGTGAAAGTACTGGCTACGTTGGGCATTAGGTCCGTCATCACTTCTATTCTTTTCATTCTTAGGTGTGCCGGAGAATGGATCCCTTCAGCCAGATCCTTCTTCAAATATTAGTGACATCGCATACATTATGTCATTTCCCTGTCAGGGTAGGGCAGAGAGAAGTGAGTGCCAGACTTTCTTATATCAACATACATTTTTCGCCTCTTCAGCACATACACCTGGTCTCCTACGATTTCTTCGACTTTCTAGGTTTTCTCTAAGTAAAGTGGAGTAAAAAGTGTAGACTTATTTTCACTGCATAAATAAGGAATTTGGTAAATGTGGAAGTTGTAACTTGAAATTAAGAAGACATTTTCTACCCCACTCGCACTCTGGTCAAAAAACTTGTGAAAATAAATGAAAGGGTTAAAAGCGTATTTGTATTATGTTTTCGTGCTTTGAGTACACGACTCAATTACGATTATGCGGCTTTCATGTCAAATACGGTTTCAATGTTAATTCAAAAAGTGTAAAGCGCGTTGATACATAAGCGTTTAAGTTATTCATCAAATACCCACATGAATTTGATATGTTAAATGTGAAAATTGTTGAGTTAAGAAGGATCTCTCTCCGTCCATCATTTCCTCAATCTTAGCTCTTAAGCTCGTCAGTTCCTCAATCTAAGCAGTTAGGCTCGTCATTTCCTCAATCTAAGCTCTTAGGTCCGTCATTTACTCAATCTTAGCTCTTGACTTATAAACACTACATATTTGCATAAAGCCCATTGCGTTATTTTCACATATTAATCCAGCTATTGAATAATAGTTCGTTTTAAAGAATTCTTTTAATTTGTTTGCCACTTACAGACTACAAATAAAGACTCCCTAAAAATGATAAATTTATTCTTCTCACCCTGCGACCCCAAAGGTTATAATAGCAAATAAGAATACAATCAAACTGTTGGCTACCGTAGTCTAGCAAATATAAACTTTCACGCTAAACAAGCGTGTGACCCAGGTTCAATTCCTAGTGGATTCACTTCCGGACTTGTTTTACTCTAAGATCTTTTTAAATTTTTATTTATGTCTTCGGTAGCTAATATGTGGATTATCTTAAATTATTAAACGACTGAAACAACACAAAATAGTGCAGTGTAAAACGAAAGTCAATCAAATTAAAGCTTTCGATGGTCATAAAGGTTTAACATCTTTTGTGCCGGAACTGTGGGTACTATTTGTTAAGAAGCGTTTGATGATCATGAAGGTTTAAACTTTTTTGTGCCGGAATTATGAGTACTATTTGTAAAGAAGTGTTCGATGGTCATGAAGGTTTAAACTGTTTTGTGCCGGAACTATGGGTTATATTTGTTAAGAAGTGTTCGATGGTCATGAAGGTTTAACCTCGTTTGTGCGAAAACTATGGGTACTATTTGTTAACAACAGTTCGATGGTCATGAAGGTTTAACCTGTTTTGTGCCGGAACTATGGGTAATATTTGTTAAGAAGCGTTCGATGGTCATGAAGGTTTAACCTCTTTTGTGCCGGAACTATGGGTACTATTTGTTAAGAGCCGTTCGATGGTCATGAAGGTTTAACTTCGTTTGTGCGAGAACTATGGGTAATATTTGTTAAGAAGCGTTTGGTGGTCATGAAGGTTTAACTTATTTTGTGCCGGAACTATGGGTACTATTTGTTAAGAACCGTTCGATGGTCATGAAGGTTTAACCTGTTTTGTGCCGAAACTATGGGTACTATTTGTTAAGAAGCGTTCGATGGTCATGAAGGTTTAACTTCGTTTGTGCGAGAACTATGGGTAGTATTTGTTAAGAAGCGTTTGATGGTCATGAAGGTTTAACTTCTTTTGTGCCGGAACTATGGGTACTATTTGTTAAGAACCGTTCGATGGTCATGAAGGTTTAACCTGTTTTGTGCCGAAACTATGGGTACTATTTGTTAAGAAGCGTTCGATGGTCATAAAGGTTTAACCTGTTTTGTGCCGGAACTATGGGTAATATTTGTTAAGAAGCGTTCGATGGTCATGAAGGTTTAACCTCGTTTGTGCGAGAACTATGGGTACTATTTGTTAAGAAGCATTTGATGGTCATGAAGGTTTAACCTGTTTTGTGCCGGAACTATGGGTACTATTTGTTAAGAAGTCTAATAGCTCAACATACATACAATAAATCAACAAACGCAAAGGCATGATTAATTCACAGGTTGGTTGACAATCATATACCATAGCAAGGGATTACATATTGATACAAATTACAAGTATCACGCAGTTTTCGTATCAAAACAGGTAAAAATAATAGATTTATCTGTTTCTTAGTTCACCATTTTAGTTTTTTCAACATCCATACATATTTTCATATATCCCCGTAATCTGTGCTGGCGAGACTGTAGGAAATAACATTATGATGACGATGATCTCAGTGCAATACCTTAGTGCGGGCTTTGAATTGGTGTCCTGCTTTACATTTTCTCACTTTAACTTTAAGGCTAAGCACTTATGTTTATTGTATGCTCTTTGAAGTTGTATATTCATATCGAGTAAAATCACAAAAAAATATATACAAGTAATTTTTTCTTAAGAAACATAAATTTAATTTAATTTCTAAAAGTAATTCCTTCAATGTTGGAAAACGCTGATATAAATAACACTATCCCTGTTTTATTGGATCCTGGAAACGGTTGGTATAAATAAACTATCCGTGCATATATGATGTTCATTAATATATCGCCATTGTATTAATTTTCTCTCATCTTGCATGTATTGTGAAAGAGCTCCTGGCCATATTTGTGAAAGGGGGGCGATGATGAATATTCGAATATTTGACACACATTCAGAATGTCGCTCTCGTGCCGAGCAATCAGTGTCGACACTAATAAAGCGGGCCTGTAGTGTCAGAGACTCAATTAAATCGGAAGCAATAACCCCGATGACTAGAGCTTGTAAAATAGACGGACAAATATTGGGCCGCGGGTTCCATATTATTTCATCGTACGGGTTGCGAATTAAGTTTTTTTTTATAATAATTTGTTTTATTTACAAAAGTTGAAGACAAAGCAAGGCAAAATAAAAAATATTTAATTATTATTTTTTTTTTTTTTTTAATATTTTACTTAATAATTAAGATAAGTATTGGGTGTTTATTTAAGTTGTGTCTGTTTTTTTGTAAATTAAAAAATGAGCACTTAAAGTAAAACAAAATGGTAAAGGTTATACGTTATTCGAAAGAAAATTTTCTGCGCTATAGGATGTTGTGTTTGCTTTTACGTTACATTTATAATTGTATTTGATTACAAGCCTTCATAATGGAATGTCAAGTAGATGAAAGTGAGCATTTTCATGGCCTCCTTCTGCTCGCGTTCAATCGAGGGAATATAGCTGTCAAAGCTGCTCGCGATATTTGCAAAGTGTACGGTGAAGATGCTATGAACAACTCGTCGATGTTTTTTGCGTTTCAAAGACGGTAATTTCGACCTGAAAGACATGCAGCGTTCCGGACGACCAGTAGATCTCGATGAGGACCGCTTAAACCATATAATTCATGAAGATACCCTTCAAACCACCGTAGAATTGGCTGAGCAGATGAATTATAGTCACATGACTGTATACCGTTATCTTAAATCAATGGAAAAAGTCTAGAAGTTCGGCGCTTGGGTACCACATGTTTTGAGTGAAAACGACAAACATCAACGTTTTGGCAGCTTTATTCCCTCGATTGAACGCGAACAGAAGGAGGTGTCGAAAATGCTCACTTTCGTCTACTTGACCTTCTATTTTGAAGGCTTGTAATCAAATAAAATAATATATGTAACGTAAAAGCAAACACAATATCTTGTAGAGCAGAAAATTTTCTTACGAATGATTTATAACTTTTACCATTTTGTTTTACTTTTGGGGCTCATTTTTAAATTTAATAAAAAATGGACACAGCTTATGTTAACACCAAATATTTACAACTGTTTTACAGTAAAATATTGTAAATTTAATAAAACTGAGAGAAACACGTATTTTCTTTATGTTATTAAAAATTTATAAGTTCAAGTTAAATGTGCGATTTTTTGCAGGAAAAGTTTCCTAACCTCTGGATCAAAACATGAGTCTTTTGAACAATATACTCGTAAGTTGCTTCCTCTCTCCCCACACCATTCGTTAGTCTCTGTGATGGAGTAATCTCATTATAATGTTCATTTTATCGATAATTAACATACTCAGGAAATACATTTTACTCCCTTAAAATAAACGAGTTAAGTCAGAACGTCTGTTTTTGATTCATGGTTTTAAATTTAGCTAGCGCTGAAAAGTATGTAACTATCTGCTAACATTTGATGTAGAAATTAAACGTCTAAAAACTTGTTATCCATTCCAAGTGAGCATCGGTCTAAATCTTCTATCCTATTACCTTAATTTTTTTACTTCAATAGTGCATTATATAATTAAACAAAACAAGTCAAGCATACACCCTTTGAGGTCAAAGAAACTTCGTAACAGTTGTCTAATAAATTGCACATAATTGTCC
Source organism: Odontocerum albicorne (assembly GCA_949825065.1). Classification (NCBI taxonomy): domain Eukaryota; kingdom Metazoa; phylum Arthropoda; class Insecta; order Trichoptera; family Odontoceridae; genus Odontocerum; species Odontocerum albicorne. Next base: position 2,390,167 of record OX463842.1, on the reverse strand, counting down.
TGGTTCAGTATTCGAAACAACATTATTTTTATTCGATTTGATCTTATTTATAGCCCTTATTGTTATGCCTAATGGTGACTGTATACTACAAAATGAACGGATAAAGCATTTGACACGTTCTCCTACAAATAAGCAACAAAACCACGATAGTGATCCATCAATACCGCTTCTTCTTCTTGGCACTGTCCCAACTCATTGCCTAGGTAGGCTGTTAGGGTCGGCTCGTCTCGTTCTCAGGCTGAGTCATCCAGGTGTTCTTTGGTCTACCTCTGAACGGCTGTCGAGGAAGATGCACAGACATTGCCTGATTTATAGTATGGTCTGGTGGTCTCCGTCTTATGTGCCCGTACCATCTCAGCTGTCGCTCTTCCCGCCTACTGTTTATGTCAGTGACGCCCAGGCTACCACGAATGTGTGAGCTCTTAATTTTATATTTTAGCGATACTCCTGCCGACCACCTAAGCATTCGCATTTCTGCTGTTTTACTCGTAAGTTGCCTAGAGTAGAAGCTGTACATAGTCCAGCATTCTGAGCCATACATAATTGCGGATCTAACGATAGTCTGGTATACCTTTCCTTTCAGTTTTATATGCATTGTTGGGTTACACAAGACTCATGTTACCGATCCGAATTTCAGCCATCCTACACTTATTATATGGTTAACATCCGTGGCGCACCCTCCGTCTTTGTGAATCAGTGAGCCCAGATACTTAAATGAGTCACAGCCGGCTAATATTATCCCATTCAGTTGCATTTAAGGAGTTGTGGCATTTGGATCTTCAAATGGCAGGTACAGATATTCTGTCTTTTTCCTACTAATTTTTAAGCCGTTTTGCTCCAGGATCTTTCTCAATATCTCCAGGCTGCTCTGCAAGTCACAATAATAATCCATCAATACCGCAAACAGTACTATTTTTCGAGGGTATGCTATTTTTTTGCAAATAACGATTTTCCAGCAGTAAATATTGATAATTATTTTATATCAGTGAATAACATTTATTTTTACAGTGTAATGGTCTTATTTAGGTACCGTACAGTACTCGTCAGTAAGTAATACACATCGGACTTAAGAAATAGACTGTCGGTTTGAAGAGCGTCGTCTCTGTCATTCATATACGTGTTCCGTCGCGATTTGTCAGTCGCATCGTGCAACAGAGACGACGCTCTAAAATCGACAGTCTCTTTCTTAAGTCCGATGTGTATTACTTACCGACGGGTACTATACATACGAGTATAACATCAATAAACCATTATTATCTGCAGACTCGTACTACTTCATGGAAAATATAAGTTTTGGAGAACAGTTTAGTATTAATTTTCAACACTGACTATTATTTCGTCAAGTCGTCTTACTGTGGTATCACTAAAGGGCAATGTTTTGATAATCTCAAATATTTTCTGACAGATTACTGTTGAGATAAATGCTTTGATAGAGAGTTTTATCAAACTTTATCGAATGGTGTAAGTTTTACTATATTTTGCAATTAATATAATACACGAAAAGCTACAATAAAGCAATCGGTATTACTTGAATTTAGTTTTTTTTAATGATACAGTGATTATTAAATAATTTTATAATCTTTCATTCAATTCTTGAAATTATTCAGAGGCCTTGATCTGTTGAACGCTATGTAACTCAATGTCCTCGCAATCGACTTAGTTATATTAAATTGTTAAACGATGTCCTATAGCGTAGTACATACATGAATCTTCTTCTTCTTCTCCCTGGCTCCATCCCAACTCACTGTCTGCGAAGACTGTTGAGGTCAACTCTCCTCGTCCTCAGGCTGTATGCTCTTCTGTCCCGGACTACGTCCCCCAGGCCGTGCCTCTGCATCAAGTTATCTTTTTGCACCACCCATGAATTCTTTGGTCTTCCTCTGGTTGTTGTTCGAGGAAGGTCCATGGAGATTGCCTGGTTCACATGAATGTTTACTATATAAAATGAAACCCATCTTCACATATCTTGTAAATAGCTACGAGCTTGTTTCTTTGATTGAGTTATGGTCCCAACGTTTGTTTCATAAACTATTCAAAAAGATAATATAGTACTGATAATAAAAAAAACCTCAGGCAGATTCAATTTTAACACTATATTCGTTATGTCTTTTGTACACTAATGTTAATAGTTTTGAAGAATACGAACACATTAAACATATGACTCAAAATGTACTAGCAGACAGAAAACCTTAAAAAATCTCAAACCAGACGCGTACTGACATACTCGTACAAGTCTGGACCTTAGTTGTATGCCAGATTTTACATAAATAGTAACACGGTCCTTTTGCTCATCTTCCTTTCACTGTCATCACTGGCTTCTCTTGACTTTTAACATTTTTTCTAGCAACGTGTTCAAAAGTACGTTATGATTATTTTTTTGTATGTTGTCAAAAGTTGTTCATTAATCTCCAATTCTTGGAAGACGGAGACGAAGAGAATGCTAGAAGCGAATGATCCATATCTCATGGTTGTCATACGATACTTTTTTCAAATTTTATTTATTTCTTCTTCTTCTTCTAAGTGCCCTGTCGGGTCCCCCCAACGTTGGCGATCACTTCGGCGAATCCGTCTCGGTCCTGAGCCGCCCGGAACAGTTCCTCTGCACTCCGGATGCCGGTCCACTCCCTCACATTCCGCAGCCAGGACATTGTGTTCCTCGCCATAGTGAATTTCCTGGGAAAAGATAATCAGAGTGGTTTCCCGTTGCCTTCTCTGATGGGTTTTTCTGTAGGGGTCACCTTCCCTTAGCTGGGGGGATCCGGTTTTGTGGCGCCGGAGACTCGCCATTCGCCCATTCATTATCTGCTATGACACTGATGTGTCATTTATTTATTTAATTTTATTAAATTTTTTGTTTTGTTTTTTATTTATTTATTTATTTTTTATTTTTTTATTTTTTTTTATTTTATTTCATTTTATTTAATTTTATTTTATTTTATATCATTTTATTTCATTTTACTTCATTTTATTTCATATATCATTTTATTTCATTTTATTTTATTTTATTTTCTTTTTTTTAATTTTATTTTATTTTATTTTATTTTATTTTATTTTATTTTATTTTATTTTATTTTATTTTATTTTATTTTATTTTATTTTATTTTATTTTATTTTATTTTATTTTATTTTATTTTATTTTATTTTATTTTATTTTATTTTATTTTATTTTATTTTATTAACAACACAACAGTGTATTTTATATATAAATGAACATATGACAATTTATACAAGTACTTAAAATTATTGACAAATAATAAAAAACTTTGTCTTAAACTAACATGAAGATAAAAAAAGCAGTAGTAATAATGAATTACAGTAATTTTTTTTAATTATTTAATAATTATACGTATATTTAAGTTCAATATTTGTATGTATACGACAAATATTACCAAACTTCACAAAGCAGACTTACGTAATTGTCGAAGACTTATTTTATAGAGGTAACTAACTTAGATTTGTTTTTGGTGGAACAACGCTTACATAGAACAAGAATTGGATTTTTAGAGAACTTAATGGATAGATCTTGAGATAAAGAAAACACGGCTTACTTGTAGAACGAGATGCAAGTTGCTTTGCAGAATCAAGACCTTCCACATGTTGATGCAGGGTTACTCAACTCCAGAGGCAAAGTATTGTCCTTAATGTTTCGTTTATACTAGGTTATTTATATTAATAAAGGAGAGCACAAAGTTAGTAGTTTTTTCTAAATATTGTGATATTTTCTAAATATCACTCTCTCATGGCGAGATCAAATAAATGAGGTAAGCCGAAGGATCTTCTTCAGCCTTCATTCCCTTAAAGTGTTGCAAAGATTTCTACCAACTAAAACCAAAATTATACTCGTACAATCTCTGCTCTTTCCGATTCTGGACTATGCGGACGTATGTTACTTGGATGTTACAGAGGAACAGCTGGACAAATTACAGCGTCTTCAATATGTGTGCCTAAGATTTATTTTCAACCTACGAAAGTACGATCATATAACTTCATACCAGAAGGCATTGAACTGGTTGAATGTTAGAAATAGACGCCAAATCCAAATACTGTCTCTATTGTATAATATTCTTAACTGTCCCGCTGCACCCTCTTATCTCGCCGAAAATTTTCAGCGTCTTTCCAATCATGGATTAGCGCTACGCTCAAACAGAGATTGTTTATTGGCCTTTCCAGTTCACCGCTCTTCTTTTTTCACGTCGTCCTTTACTGTCCATGCAGTGAGACTCTGGAATCAGTTACAAACCAATGTAAGACTCGCTCCGTCCTTGGCATGCTTTAAAAAGCGACTGAAAAAACTCTTAATTTCTAGTCAGTAAAATAACGTGTTTCATTCCTGATTTTTCTTTTCCTTTCCTCTCCACCATCCTTTCGTTTCCTTTTGATTGATGATATCTCACTTTATATGAAAAATAGTGTTCGGGTGATTGTCCGTCTTTGTGGGGTTTGTGGGCATGTTCTCACGTATATGTTTATGGATTTCGTGGGGATGGATAGTCATTTGAATGATTTATGCGACCACGTAACTTGCTTCATTTACTTTTGTCTGGTTGGCTGGAAGAGATTGCCGCCTGGCAATAAGCCCGCCAGATTGTATTGCAATAAAAGTGTTAAATAAATAAAAAATAAAATATTCTGGCGAATATTTTATACACTTATATTAAAAATATCTAAATTGTTGCAAAACTCATTTCCAAGTCTTTGCTTACGAATTATAGATGAATTTATTTTATAAAATCAACTCGAATCATCTATCATGTTCTATATTAAAACACTGTATTAAATTATTTATTTACATTACTAGATTATATTAAAGAAATTCTTCTTTGGAAATTTTGTTCTTGATACGTTTTATTTTCTATGATTCATCAATCAACGTCTACGTCCAGCACACTATATTGTAGCCAGGGCAATAACACATTTCCCAACAAAGCCAAGTGACGCGGGACTGCATCGTATAAAGTTGCCCCGAGTGCTTCGTCCTTTATTGTTTTATTTGAAGATTTATTTGACACAGGGGGTAACCATTTATCAAGCCTTCTTACAAGAGCAATATATTTTTATTAGTCCCGTGTATTCTGTATCCTTTATCCCGTGCTTCTGTGTTCTCGTAGGGTGCAACGATTCTTTAGACGGAACGAACTTAAACTTTAGAGCTTTATTCTGATAACAGATGCTCTTTTTTTTCAAGTTAATCGGCTTAAATGTTTAAAGTGCCCTGAAATATCATGCAAACAAAAAGTGACATAATAAATGTTTTTTTAATTGCATATTTTTTTTTTTTTTTTTTTTTTTATCCACTTTGCACGGATTTCTCCTGTTACACAAAGAGGGTCTGCTTCTAGCGTTAGCTTATTCGTTAGGAATAATATCAGCCAGGATTCTTCTCATACTGCTAGACGGTACCGAGAATATATCAACCGTGTCATTCAGTTGGTTCAATATCTCTATACCACGGGTGACTGAGTTTTTGGCCATGATATTCGTCCTGTAAGTTGGTATGTAGAACAGAGGGTGATTCCTTGCACGGATATATTTATTGGGTACATATAAACTTAGTGCTTCTAGAATCGCGGGACAGTTAAAGGAACCTTGGAAAACCTTTATTAGGAATATCGCAATGGATTCTTGGCTTCTTGTTTCAAGGCTTCTATAGTTACACACCGTGAGAAGTTCGGCATGGTGAGCATATTTTGGGTAATCGCCCTTTGTTCTGTACCATAGATATCTGAGGAATTTTTTTTGTATTTGTTCTATATTGTTTTTATATTTGAGCTGGTGAGGAGCCCAAACCGTAGATGCATATTCTAATTTGGTTCTAATTAGATAATTATATAAGTTTCGGAGGATATCGGTGCTGTTAAATTCTCTTGATATTCTCATTACAAAACCGAGTAGTTTGTAACAGTCCGATATCAATAATATATATTGCATATGTAATATCTTTTAACATATAAGTCAAATGTTTAAGGTTTCTTTAGTGAAAACCAGACTAAACAATACTTGGATATTTACCGTCGTCAAAACGTATGACGAGAAATCACTTGTAAATAAAATAACAAAATCGGACATTTGAGGAACTCAGAACCCGTTCTAATGAAAACAGAAATATCAAAATTACAGCAAATGAAGCATGTCAAAAGACTGAGACTAAAAGACTAGCCAAAAACGAAATCAATTCTAGTATGTCACTTCAGACAGAGTTGAATGGAGCAAGTTTAACAGTTTAATAAGAATATACTGACACTGGACTGGGCGGTCCCTATCCTTCCTTCCGTGGTTGCAGTCCTAAGACTGGTTTGCAGCAATTTGAACTCTTCTCCTCCATTCCCCCCTGTCCTGTGCGGCTCTTTTTAAGTCTGTATATGTTGAGCAGCGCACGTCCACCAACAGGTCCTCCAGGTACTCTCGGCGTGGACGTCCCCTAGAGTTTGTCCCCTCGGTCATACCTTCCATTATGGCATGCAAGAGGCCCTCTTGTCGTATTATATGACCGATCCATCTTGCACGCCTTTCGGACAGGATCCTGAGCAGATGCCTTCCTCCTTCGATTCGTTGGAGAACCTCTTCATTTGTGATGCGGTCTCTCCAGGAAATTCCTAATAGTCTTCTATAGGACCACATCTCAAAAGCCTCTAGTCTTCGTCTATCTCTTTCGGATAGGCACCATGTCTCGCAGCCGTACATCAAGATACTCCATACATAGGTCTTGATGAGGAGTATTCTCAGTTTTAGGTCTATATTATTTTATTCTATTATTTTCGACCTTTTATTAAATGCAAGTCTAGCCTGATGTATACGGCTGTCGACCTCGCTCTTGGACCGACCGTCCCATGTTATTTTGCTCCCGAGGTAGACAAACTCCTTGGTGTTCTTTAGTGGTTTACCCGACATCACTATTCTCATCTGGTGCTGCGCTCGGCCTACAGTCAGCAGCTTTGTTTTGTCTTTATTTATCTTCATACTGTAGTTATTTTGAAGAATGCTTTCCATAGTTGTTAAGGCCTCTTGTAGTTCCTCTTCACTTTCAGCAACCATAGCAATATCGTCAGCGAACCTTAGCGAACCTCAGCGAACCTTAGCTTATTTGTTGTTGTTGATTTACTAAAACACTGTTTATACCACTAGAGATAATGGTACGATCCTAACTGTTTCAAGGCTTTCACATGCTCATCAGTGGAGTACAAACACGACTTAATTAAACACCGGGCTGGCACCGACAGACTACACGCATCTAATAGTAAATAATCCGAGTGGGGGTTGTGAGTGGAGGGATATAGGAAATGACTTCGGGAAACAGTGGTGAGACCTTGGAAACATATGCGTTTAACAGATGTTCATAGTACCAATTAATTAACTTGCATATTTCCAGGACGTGTAATCTATCCTGTTTATTTCCGTCATTATTGAAATGCCAGAATTGGTTTTATCGATATAAAATATGTGATTTTCTCGGTGACCATGATAAGCTACTTCAGAATTAACAAGAGGATTCGTTATGGCGTATTTGTGTTCACAAAGTCTTTTTTCCAACGTGTAGAAGTTTATTTTCCCCGTGTAGAAGTTTATCATATAAAAATTATCGTAGTCAGAGTGTAGAAGTTTATCGAATAAAAATTATCGTAGTCAGAGTGTTGAAGTTTATTTTCCCCTCTGTTACTTAATACTCTATTTCTGTATTTTCCATTAAATAAAAGTTTCTGGAAGCTGAAGTTAGTATGTGATTTTATGTGACTTGGAAAAGATTTTGTTAGTTCATATGTTATATTTTTCATGAATAAAACGTTGCTCTATGTATTTGTTTGTTTAAAAGTATCATTAAATATTAATATTTTTTAATAAGTTTCTTCATGGTTTTATTGTTTAAGAGTGCGGTAGGGTCATATCATTTTGTTATAATTATCTTAAGGGGGTATTTTACTCTAGAAATTAGAAAAAAATGTTTTTTTTTGTTTTTTAGATATTCTTCAAGTGTAGACCTTTAAGAATATGTTCTCAAAAGGATTTTTTTTCAAATTTCAATATTTACGAAGTTATAACTATAAATGAGGCAGCAATAACGCCGCACTGGAATGACAGAATGCCGCACGGAACTTTAAACACGTTTTTCTCGAAACTCCTTTTTTCAACCTGGTCGGCATAAAATCTCAAGTTTTATCTAACCGATTGCTTTCAACTTTAGTACAAAACTTTATTGAATATTTTTATACCGTTCGTACCTTGAAAATTTCAAAACTGTTTTTTTTTAACTTTTAAAAAAAAATTGAAAATTTGAAAAATAGGATAAAGAATTTTTTTTTCAGACAGACAGCACCATTTTACGATTTTTTTCTCTTTGGTACCAACTATAACGACATTCTTTTTAATCAAGCAACTGTGAATGATTTTTATTCTGGATTAACAAAAAGGCTCCAATCATATCGACCAGCTTTTTACGACAAGACGACCCTTTTACGACAAGATATAACAGCTAATAACATCTTGAATTTTCAATTTTTTTTCATTTTTTTTTGTACATTCTCAAATCATCAATAAACAAACTGTAAAAAATGTATAGGAAAAATATATATATTTTTTTTTATATAGTCTGAAGAAACGCCTGAAATTCACGCTACTAGAGTAAACTATCCCCTTAGGGGAAAAAACATTTTTTTGTACACAAATTACAATATGATTTAATCTCCACAGTGTTTACACGTTAACTTTCTTTAAAATTTAATTAATTTATTTTTTTGACAAAAAATGGGATTGATAATTGATTTTACAGAGCGCCCTTTAGACAAGTCTGCTGTTGAAACATCGTTAAAAAATTACCTTTTTTTATTACACATACTATCCCGTGTTTCCCTGCTGGAATAGGTAGAGATGACAAAGAGGACAGAGCGTCATTATTTTTTATCTTGAAACACATATAATACATTGCCTGTTCTTCATCCCTACACCTTCTTCTACATTTCCTTCTTTTAAAAAATCATTAACTTGGTCCAATATTCTATTTTCCTCGGTCTGCCTCTATACTGCATTCCACTTACATTTGCACTTTATATAATATTTTTTTTATTAGTATTTTTTTCATTCATTCATTCTACGTACTAAGACATTTTTATAGTTTTCTTTTTCATCTTATCCAGCACACCACAGCCTTAAGTTCACATTCCCCCTAATCACTTCATGCCATATTCGATCATTCATTTTCACCTCATGTATTCTTCTAAGTTCAAGCTTTTTAACAGAATTTACCATTATATTTGTAAGTATTGGCATATAACTGAATAACTTGTTATTAAAACAAATCGATCATGTATGATTTTCAATTCAAAATTAATCATAAAAAATCTTTATGAAAATATGCGTGGCTACAAAGAGGGGGAAGGAGTTCAGTGTAGCGTGGTAAATGCCGAAGTTTACGCAAGAAAAAATGTTGACCTTTTGTAATCGTTCCTAACATCTCAGGCTGCTGCAGGGGGCTCGGGGGCGAGTGAAGAGAATTTTACCTGAGTAAACATTGAACCAAACAGGTTTATTTTGTTCCCCTAACCTTTTAAAGAGAAAAAAAACGAATTTTATTTAATGTCGAGACTTATTTTTATAAGTACTCGAACAATTTTGTAATCTTATGAGGGAAAAATGTTTTCCTTTGTGGGGAAATAAAAACTCAAAGATATTTTTATAGGAAACCGTGAAATATTTCACTGTTATCTTCTTTACTGATGGTTATGATACTCTACAGCTTATTCATTCATTCATATGGTATTATTCAATATATCCTAATTGATGTTTCTTTATTTCCAATGAACATAATTTTTTTTCCACAAATTAATTGATAACAAACCATTTTATTCTTAAATATTAGCTACAACATGGTTTGATATAAATTTTTAATTGAAAAAAAATATTTTTTTTAATATTGTAAACACATGTAAGAGCGTGGTCGAAAGATAATATTTTCATACATCTATCCATAACTAACAGGTGATCTTTAGCCTATAATGTATTAATCTGTCAAATATACCACATGCCTAATATCTGAAAAAAAAAACTAACATGTCAGGTATTTTACTCAAGAATTTTACCACATTTATTCTACTCATTCGCTTTTACCTTGCTGAAGAACTGAAATTCAGGTTTCGATTCTATGCATCAAGGTTTAAACTTGTACACCACTATAAAGAATATTATTTGAAGTGTTTTGTAGTTTATATATTGGTAAAAATATGTTCGAATTTATTACTTAAAAACTAAAGGACAAATATAATTTATATATTATAACTATATAATTACTTAATTGTACTTTCCTTTATTTAATTTTTATTTTTGACTGTCCTTTCTTATTTTTCAGGGTTCTTCAAAACTATTTTTAAATAATTATTTATTATGGTCACTCGTTTTAAATAAAAACTAATGGCGAATATTTTCTTGTTGTTTCAGATATGGATTCATTAGAGAAGTTCATCAGAAATATAAGGTTAATATACAAAATACATATTTTTTTATATTTTCCATAATTATTTAAATATGTATAAAAATAGATAAGAAACTCACAAAGACAAGAATTATGGATACATTTATTCACATGGGTTTTTGGTGTCAGTCTATAATGTTATGGTTTTAATAGTATTTGTCAGAAATACTGAGGTGCTTTATATAAACCCTGTGTATGTTTCTTTCTCATTTGTAAAGTTGTCCAAATTTAGATTTATCCTCAGTGAGATACAAGCAAAAACCTAGTTTACTGGGGACACGACAAATGAAAGGCCACAAACCCAGATCCATTACAATTGTATGTCCAAATTAAATAACCTGTTGTTTTTTTCGCAAATTATGTATATTTCTTGTCACGTGTAAAATATATTTTTTTAAATATAATAGCAAGAAAAACTAAATGTTTTTTAGAACCAGCTTTTGAATTGGACCAGGTGATATATATTTGACCAGGTGATATTTATTTCTAATATTATTAGGATTCTTAGAAAATAAAACGACATGTATCATAAATGACTAAATAAAACAAACGAAAAATAATCAAGTTTAGAAATACCTGCAGTGGGAAACTTTTTAATTAGAGGAATAAAAAAACTAAGTACCGTTAATTATTTTGAGAGAAAAATACTTTCTGACTTTTTACTCGATTCCAAGAACATAAAAGCTGTACTATACGTGTATTAGCGTATTTGTTGCTCACTCTGTAATAATTTAGATAATTTTGCAATCCAGTTTGTAATTCAAATAGATTGTGGTATTTAAAATACAATATTTCAGTATTTGCAGATAGTATTCGTCTTCAATACATGTAAATTACCTGGTATAAATTTAACGTCAATTCGCTTTATTTGTCGCTATTTGCTCCCAGTTATGTTGTACATTTGCTCATTTGAGCGTCTCATAAAGTTAAACACGTAATTTTTTATCAATATTATTTGTGAAAAAAAAAATGTTTTCTAACAACAATCTCCCAAATGAGTAGGTTCTGAATGAGTTTAGATTTTGAATACTTAGCTACCACCGTATGTTACATTTTTCGTATTTTCGAAATACAGAATTGAACACGAACCCAAATTTGCAAACCGATCCTCTGAAGGCCACAAATGATAGCTTCAAAACTCATAAAATCCTTTTTTTGTAGGTTTAATGCAGATATATTTAGTGTTTTGGAAATATGATTTGAACAAATATGTGTCATTTTTATAAATTAACATAGGCGTGCATCGTTGCATATTATCAGGAGTAATATTGAATTATTAATAAGATTTCAGTTCCTATGAGAGCTTTGACGTTTGATAGGAGTATTTCAAATTTAACATCAGAGAGAGCAAAACATTTATTTGTTTGTTTTTTTTTTTGAAAAAAAATCAATTCAACTTTTTTAATAAGTATATGATAGTATAAATAAAATGCTATCGTTTATGTATAATACATAAAATTTATGTAAATAAATTTTAAAATTTATAAGTTTGAGTGACATTTTAGTTTATTTTTTATGTCAATTGAATTAAATTTCTTCACTCAAAAGATTTACGACACTTAAGTGTCCTTTAAAAATTAAAGTATCAGACAAAAACAAATCCAAGAAAAGTTAAATTATCAACAACTTAAAAAAACCGACACAATGCAAAAGAGACACTGCGCATTAAATCATCAATGTGCATTATGACAACAATGAAAGAAAAATATTCTCAAATACAATAAACCTTTAAAAAAGTTAATTGAATTACAAAAAAAAAAATTTTAAGATGTTTTGATTTTAAATATAAAGTACTCAATTAAAGGTAAATGCACTTAGTATTTTATATCAAATGTTAACTAAATTTGACATATTTCCAGCCATAACTTGTATTATAGTTTTATTAGAACGATATTTAAAATACTTTAGTTAAACTTTATAATCAGATAAAAAAAACGATCGTTTTATTAAGAAGTTCAACTGAATTTTTTTATTCATTGTAAAAAATACGTGTAAATTCCTTCTTACTCATGTCTTAAATAATACCTTTATTTGATATATGCATTTATTATTTTTTATTATAATACCCCTCAATATAAAGTTAAACGGAAATATCAAATAGCGTGGCTTAGGGACAATATTATCTTCGACCCCATTGATAAATAATTTGCGATTAGAACCACTGTAATACGCATGGAACTCGTAGTTAATCATCACAAGTGTTGGCGATACAATTTCATGAGAAGAGACAACAACACTCCCACACATCTTGTATTGTTACCGGAAAAAACTCTTTAACTTGACTGAAACTTTTTTGTTATATTTTCATAACATTAACTTGAATGTTGCGTCTTTGCTGTGCGGAAATTTTTCCGGAAACCTATTCTCATTTCAGCCCTTCCCATTATTCCGACAAAATGCGACCAGTAGATATTACTGCCGCAAAATATGGGAACTCAGAGTCACCGTTACCATATTCAACACTTTCTTGTGAATTAAAAAAATAGGGGTTGAATTTAGTGCTTTAATTGACACAGTATAATTAATAAAATATTGACATAAGTTCTATCAAATTATTTCACTTAATACTTATTTTGGTTATACTCGTACGTGTATATTGAAGCAAAAAATTATCTTGATAAAACGCAATTTCCTAGAAACTGGAGATATAGTTTCATAAAAATGAAACTGTCAAAATAAATCATGCAGCAAAATATACAACTTATAGAATGTTTTTATTTTCGATCGAAATTTCAAAATATTTGTGAACGAAAAATTAAAGCAAATCTTTTGAAAGTGTCATCAGAAATTGTGAAAACGAAACGAGAGTACAAAGAAAAACAAAATGGAACTTATCGAAAAAGATACAGACTCGACAAATTTCATTCACTGCTTGAAGCAATCCAATGACGTAAAAGGTAACAGTTTCTATATAATCTTATATAAAGTAACGTTTCCTGAGTGTTACAACATGCACAACTTTATCCTCGTGCAAAGCGCAAACTACATTAACTCACATTATTTAATTTTACAGGAGAGTGTTTTTAATTTGTGTCGACTGTTATCGAAAATGATCATTAAATTAATTTTATTTATTTTTTTCTTTTTATGACATAAACGAATATGATTGTTAATTTTTTTTCTTTAGCTTAATAAAATGCAATAGCTTGCGTTGTCAAATATTAACCGTATAATTGTGAAACAAAAAAAATATATTGCAGAAGTGAAAACATAACGTTATTAATTTTTATTGGTTTCAGATTAGAAAATATATAAATTGAATTATCTGTATTGCTTATCAAAAAGTTTAATACATGTTTTTAATAAAAATCATAAAAAGTTAAATAAAATAAATGAAGTTTTTTTCAAATTCAGATTAAATTACTTTATAATGTGTTATTTGATCAAATATTACAAATAACTGCATTGTTTTCTTATGTAATTTAAAAAAAAATCCGGCCACACATTGCCTATAGGAGGCCCTGATACCATTGAGCATTCCAAACACGTCCTGGTTTCTGTTTTCTGAGGGTCAAGAAAGGGTTTGGACCATTTCTAATCGATGATCAATTCCTTGCTCAAATAAAAAATATATTTTTCTCTCCCTTCATTGAATTGAATAATACGATAGTGCCCTATATAGTTTAAAGGCCCTCTCTTTATTTTCTTTTGAGAAAATGGATAAATCCAAGTAACGTATTGAAATTATAATATGTGCTAGAGGAATGTAAAAAGGAAAGCGAAATAAATATATACTGCAGATACCTAATTTTCTTAAAAATACTTTAAATTCGTATTGCCAAACTTGCTTAGTTTGACCAAATATAACATATATCTTCAAATACATTTGCATTTTATATTTATTTAATAAGTTTTTTTTTAACCTAGTACGTATTTACCTGGAAAATGCTGGAAAATCCAAATCATTGGTCTTATAATGAATAAAATTCTTATAGTATTTAATTTGTTTTCTCTCGTGTGGGATATCCTCATAACAAAATAATAGGCAGGCATCTAAACTAAATTGATTCGTAAGACACTCTGTTGACGTCCAGCAATCCACTTGAATGAACGCAGCATCTGTTATTCGTGTTCTGCAAACTATCGCACTTACGAACGAGAAACTCCAAAAGTCTCCTCCCCCCCCCCTATACATTAGGCAAACTCTGTGATCATGGGCACCGTGGAAGCTGTTCACACTAAACTCACATATGTTGAGATAACGTAGATATTTTTCTGTACCTTTTCCACCATGACTGAGTTCTGTGCTCTTAGCGCGCTTCAAATGCAAGTCATGCTTTCTAGTTTGCTACGAATTAATTAAACAGCGTTTTGAGCACCGTTTGTCGTTCAAACGACTTAGAGATTCTTATCACAAATCCTAGTGTTTTGTAAGCTGAGTTGCACAAATGAAGAAGTTCTATGTGAGGACCAAATTTGAAATCGCTGTGTAACAAGTCACCTAGATCATTAATGTCGTATGTGCGGGGTAAATCTATATATTCTAGTATATATCTATGAATAGTCAACACGTACGAGCGATAATACATCATTTGACACTTAAGTTAATATGGTATACACGTATTCTTCGTACGTACACTCGTATAATAATTATTATTCATACATACAATTACGTAAATTTTCTGCTGAAGTAGACATATGTAACAGAGCGCCAGACATTCGGATATCAACGGCTCTTCCATATCCATACACTTTGTTAAAACGTTTATACGATTTCTCTTACTTCTAACATTTCCTTCTTTCAAATAATCATTCACTTGATTAAACCGTACTTTCTTGTTCATTGTCTTCCACGCCTTTTATTTACATTTTCACTATATATTTGTTTAATTATTCTTTCTTAATTCATTTGATCCACATAATTTAACTAAATCATGATGTTCTTATACACCTTATTCAACACTTAGCCTTAAGTTCATTTTTGTAGAAGTAGCTTAAAGTGTAGGTCAACATCAATGAGGAAATACAACGCCGACTAAGACTATAAGCGCTAATGGTAGACTACGGGAAAGAGTGTTTGACAATAGACATACAAAATTACTAGATTAAAAGTATAAGTGGCGGTTGTTCAACCATTTCTGTTGTGTGGATATGAAACCTGGACCAACTGTTGAAGATATTTCAAAATATTCAAAAAGATTCAAGAGGGATATTAGCACCGTGATCTCGATATAAAATGGCAGGATAAAGACACAAACTTAAGTGTTTTAAAGAGATTTACACAGCTAGCAAAGAAGCAATAAGAATAAAACAACGACTTCGATGGGCAGGATTCGTTGCTCGAAGCACATAATCTCAAATTATCTGTAATATTAATATTAAAAGGACAATTTATAGAGCACAGTTTAGAGAATTAGCTCTTCTCAAGGGCGCTCTAACTAAGGATTAAAGCCTACTTTTGTTGACTAGTGGCTACAAACATTAGATAATGTACTTTCTCGCATCTGGATATGATCAAAAACATATTATTGGTTAGAAAATCGCAGAAAACATACCAAGGGAAAACGAACTATAAAAAAACCTATGTAGATCTTCCGGTAGTTACACGTTCGGCTTTACTTGTAGTGTTGTGTATGTGTATTGTTACGTTCATATACCATCATAAATTTTGATAAGGCCTCCGGAAAAGGGTTGTCCTCAAATGTTTCCTAAAACTGCACACGCCACCCATAACTCTAGCACTAACAGGCAGACCATTCCCCACCACAAAATCAGCAACGGCAAAGCTCTATTATAATATCCCACTCTATTGGATCGATTTTTTTTATTCACTTTTTATTTATTTTACACATGACAAGAAATATACACAATTAGCGAAAATACAACAGGTTATTTAATTTGGACACACAATTTTAATGGATCTGGTTTTGTTGCCTTTCATTTTTTGTGTCCCGAGTAAACTAGGATGTTGCCTGTATCTCACTGAGGGCATGAATTTTAATTTTAAACAGAGATTTAAAACCACTTATAATAGATGAAGAATAAATCGACTTAAAATTTTTACTCCTCCTGAACGAATATCTCTAAGATAGATATTCAAAAGATACAATAGAGACATCCCATTAAGCAACTTTAATACGAGACAAAGCTAAAAATTAATTTATTAAGGGAAATAAAATAGAGCAGGTTGTTTCAAAAACAAGTACAATGACTTTCTCAAGTCCAATCTTAAACTGTGGCATATCAACGTCAAGTCAAATGGAGATAAATCTGGAATCTATGTGAACATTTCGATACTATCATTCTCTAGAATGTATTTTTGAAACCGGTTGATAAGCTCAGACAAGTGCTCTTCAAAACAAGTTCAATACAACATGAACCGAGTTATTTTGAATTTGTCAGAGCTCGCTTCCAATCTTTCTGACTACGCATCAGTGCACTGAATTAAGATTGTCTGGAATTATTGAAATTTTTAAATATCCCTCGGTGTCCCTGAAAATTACTCGCGGCTTCCCAGAGCGCTGAAGTGCACATACTGAAAATGTCTGCCTTATGTGATACGCGACCCTTAAGTTATAGTTCACTGTCCTAAAACCTAGGTCACGTAACCTTGACATTAAAACTTGAGGTTAATTAACTAAATGCGATAAAGATCTTGTCACTCGCCACGCTTGGGTCGCAGTCGCCTAGTTCTATTTCTGTTCTACCTCTCAGAGCTGGTGCAAGATGTATAGCCGCCGGCGTACGAAAACTGAAAAACCCATCCCTATTTTTAGTTAATTTTTATTTATTAACGCAAATGTATTGTTTGTTACTGAGCACACATTAAAAAAATGTAGATAATAATCGTAAACTATAGTCACGTGCTGTAATCCTTCAAGTTTGTGTATATTCTAGCTGGTGATAGTGATTCTCAAGAGTTATCTATACCCATCTAGTTTCAAGTTTGTGTATATTCTAGCTGGTGATAGTGATTCTCAAGAGTTATCTATACCCATCTAGTTTCAAGTTTGTGTATATTCTAGCTGGTGATAGTGATTCTCAAGAGTTATCTATACCCATCTAGTTTCAAGTTTGTGTATATTCTAGCTGGTGATAGTGATTCTCAAGAGTTATCTATACCCATCTAGTTTCAAGTTTGTGTATATTCTAGCTGGTGATAGTGATTCTCAAGAGTTATCTATACCCATCTAGTTTCAAGTTTGTGTATATTCTAGCTGGTGATAGTGATTCTCAAGAGTTATCTATACCCATCTAGTTTCAAGTTTGTGTATATTCTAGCTGGTGATAGTGATTCTCAAGAGTTATCTATACCCATCTAGTTTCAAGTTTGTGTATATTCTAGCTGGTGATAGTGATTCTCAAGAGTTATCTATACCCATCTAGTTTCAAGTTTGTGTATATTCTAGCTGGTGATAGTGATTCTCAAGAGTTATCTATACCCATCTAGTTTCAAGTTTGTGTATATTCTAGCTGGTGATAGTGATTCTCAAGAGTTATCTATACCCATCTAGTTTCGCATCTATGTTATATTTAGTTTCATTTCACAGTTCAGAATATTAAAAATGTGTCGAGAAAACAAAAACACAAATATGTTTACTTATAATACGAGTATACTCGTATACAACCAATCAGATTGGTCGAGGAGTTATGATATAGCTGCAGTCATTGCTGAAATATTTTAAAACATATCCTTTTGGGAGGTCTCATTAAAATATAATACTCGTACATGATGTTATATGAACACAACACGATACACTTCATTTCACGTAAATCCGAATTTGTTACTATCACGTATCGCAAAATCTACAAAGATTTCTCTGTAGTTCGTCTTCCCTTGGTAAATTTCTGTGGTTTTCTTACCAATTTTTTTTTATATGTGCAGATGCTGGGATGTTACTTATTTATTTATTTATTTATTTAACACTTTTATTGCAATACAATCTGGCGGGCTTATTGCCAGGCGGCAATCTCTTCCAACCAACCAGACAAAAGTAAATGAAGCAAGTTACGTGGTCGCATAAATCATTCAAATGACTATCCATCCCCACGAAATCCATAAACATATATGTGAGAACATGCCCACAAACCCCACAAAGACGGACAATCACCCGAACATTATTTTTCATATAAAGTGAGATATCATCAATCAAAAGGAAAGGAAAGGATGGTGGAGAGGAAAGGAAAAGAAAAATCAGGAATGAAACACGTTATTTTACTGACTAGAAATTAAGAGTTTTTTCAGTCGCTTCTTAAAGCATGCCAAGGACGGAGCGAGTCTTATATTGGTTTGTAACTGATTCCAGAGTCTCACTGCATGAACAGTAAAGGACGACGTAAAGAAAGAAGAGCGGTGAACTGGAAAGGCCAATAAACAATCTCTGTTTGAGCGTAGCGCTAATCCATGATTGGAAAGACGCTGAAAATTTTCGGCGAGATAAGAGGGTGCGGCGGGACAGTTAAGGATATTATACAATAGAGACAGTATGTGAATTTGGCGTCTATTTCTAACATTCAACCAGTTCAATGCCTTCTGGTATGAAGTTATATGATCGTACTTTCGTAGGTTGAAAATAAATCTTAGGCACACATTTTGAAGACGCTGTAATTTGTCCAGCTGTTCCTCTGTAACATCCAAGTAACATACGTCCGCATAGTCCAGAATCGGAAAGAGCAGAGATTGTACGAGTAAAATTTTGGTTTTAGTTGGTAGGAATCTTTGCAACACTTTAAGGGAATGAAGGCTGAAGAAGATCCTTCGGCTTACCTCATTTATTTGATCTCGCCATGAGAGAGTGTTATCTATTAGCACTCCTATATAATGACCGTACCCACTACCTTCCTATTTTTACAATCAACTTATGTATATACATATTTGTTTAATTTAATTTTAAATCTATCAATAATAGTTGGGTCGAGTTCCGAGTTAGAGCGCCCTTGAGGAATGTTTGGTCTATTAATAGCGTTATATAAATTATCATTTTAATGTTATTATTAATTATATTTCTGGTGTCATAACCTAAATTAAATGATAAACAAGAATGCAAGGGTTGTCGCAGATTACTTATTTCAAATAAGATGCGTTTAGGTTTTATAGCTTATTTTCTATTCTATTCAAATTAACTAAGTTTATTATTTTTCGTTAATTTTCAAAACTTTTTTAAAATCCAATGTGACACAAAACTCATGAAGACAGTCACATCAAGGAGTGGTTAATACAGACAACCAATTTAAAGACAAGGCTGTGGCCTCCCCTTAAATCCACCCCCTGTATACGCCGCACATATTGCACATATTTATTTATTTATTTTTTCAAAACAGGCTTAGCCCAATTACTTTGAAAAATACAAGACATATTAAAAAAGAAGAAAAATTACATACTCGTAGAAAAAAATATTTAAAATAAAAAATAATGTATATGCATACATACGAGTATATACACACAAACATATGATACACATATATTCACAGTCACTTAAGTACGTTGATGAGTGCTTTCTAACGCGCTCAATCTAAGAAGAAAATTAACTTTTGCTTTTGGTAATGTGATATGAAATATGTCAATATCCGAAGTAGTCCCGTTCAGAAGAGTTAAGGTCCTCCCAACAGGCATAGCGGCTGGAAGACCCGACACGTTCTTGCGTATCTTATTGAGAACAGTTCTTGCCTGAGCAGTCTAGTGTAATTGTTAGGAACATTTAACGCTAATCTTTGTAGTAATGCTAGACAGCTCACAACTCCTCGAAAGAGTTTGACAACGTATACCAGGAGACGCAGGTCTCTTCTTACGCTCAATGAGTTATACCCGAGCATGCCCAGCAGAAACTGAGTAGGATAAAGCCATGGATAGACATCGAACTACCATATAGAGATATCGTAGATATTTTTTTTGTACTTCCTCCACCATGAGTGAGTTCTGCGCCCCCACCGGGCTCCAAATGCAAGCATTGATTTCTAGTTTGCTACGGATCAATGAATTAAACAACGTTTTGAGCACCAATTGGTTTTCAAACGACTTAGAGATTTTCATTACAAATTCTAGACTTTTATAAGGTGAGTTGCACAAAATTTCTATGTGAGGACCAAACACGAGATTGCTGTGGAACAAGACACCCTGATCTTTAATATTATCTGTGCGGGGTATACGTATAGATTATAGTGTATAGTATATCTATGGAATTTCAAGACGTGTGAGTGATGATACGACATAATTTTGAACTTTGATGCATTGAAATATAATTTATTATTGTGGCTCCACTCACAAACGTTGTTGAGATATTAACGCGACGCCCCTGTCTTCTCTCCCTCACTTCCCCTTCTTATCTGTGCAAGTAACTTTGTTTACAGAAGTGTCGTGATTGTTCATTCATAATATTTCATTCCGCCCGAGAGACACGCAATTTCTTGACTTCAAGATTAACCGTTATTGCTGTCTTGTGAAAATTATAAGTGACAGCCAATTTGGAAATAACATTCCATTTATAAAAACTTTTAAGGAAATTTAACAGGCACTCTTAATACAGATGTCTTTTTTGAAAAGAACCATCATATTTTTTTACTTAAGTAAAACATAAAATCGAAGTTTTTTAAGATTGGCATATACTTATATTATCATCATTATTACTATTGGGGTGAGCAGAGATAACATATTTCATCTTTATTCTTTTCTGACACACATCTTTCACTTCAGCTGCACCCAAACATTTCATCACGTATACTCTCCTATTTCATTATTCTCTCTTTCGAAATTTGATTTATTTGGTCGAACCACATTTTTCTATATATTATATATTCTGACAAATAATTAACATACTTGATTTTAAATCTTGTTATATATGTATAAAATAATAGTAAGTTAAAACATTTAAAGGAAATATTAAACATGTAGCGACCGTGCGTGCGGTCAGTGAACCCACTGAGGTGACCCTTGGTCGCTCGGTCATTGAACTCGCACTGAGGGAATGCGAGACAGCACCGGGCGAAGGTCACCCGCGCGGTCATTGAACTCACTATTAGCGAACAGCGAGAGCGAGACACCGATATATCTCTTGCCTCTCCTGCAGATCGTAGTATGAATTGTATATAGAACGCGCAACAATAACCATGAGTCCGGCGAAGCGAGACAGCGACATGATCTGCGCCGTTCTATACATTATAAATACAGACGCTTACAATAAACTTTCTATCTTTGCTTATTCCGATCTCGATGACTTTTATTTAAACGACCTTCATCCTTTATCCGAACACGAGTCCCTAAAAAGATTTTAACTAAAGTTTACAATAAATTCAGAATAAAGTTTAACCTCACAAGGGCTCATGGGATATCGGACCCAGGATGATAGAATGATTATCAGCACGATTAATAACAAACCATTGATGTTGAAAAAAAATCTAAATGAGAAATGGAATTTATAATTATGAAAAATACATTTTAGTCAATCGTTAATCTTCTTTTTCTTAATCCCTAATTGGTCAGAGTTTCGAAACTGAGACAACTCTTCTTCACTCCCCTCCATTATTCGCCATCATTAGTACTTCTGTTCATGGTTCCACAGCAATCTCACATTTGGTCCTCACATAGAAATTATCTGCAGCTCAACGTATAAAACTCTAGGATTTGTAATGAAAATCTCTAAGTCGTTTGAAAACCAAATGGTGCTCAAAACGTGATTTGATTCATTGATCCGTAGCAAACTAGAAAGCAATGCTTGCATTTGGAGCCCGGTGGGGGCGCAGATCTCACTCATTGTTGAGAAAGTACAAAAAAAAATCTATGATATCTCTATATGAGTGAGTTTGGTGTCTATCCATGGCTTTATCCTACTCAGTTTCTGCTGGGCACTTTCGGGTATAACTCCTTGAGCGTAAGAAGAGATCTGCGTCTCCTGGTGTAAGTTGTCAAACTCGTTCGAGGAGTTGTGAGCTGTCCAGCATTACTACAAAGATGAGCGTTACATTTTCCCTAACAATTACACAAGACTGCGCCAGCAAGAACTGTTCTCAATAACATACGGAAGAACGGGTCTTCCACCCGCTATGCCTGTTGGAAGGGCCTTAACTCTTTTAAACGTGACTACTTCGGATATTGACATATTTCATATCACATTACCAAAAGCAAAAGTAAATTTTCTTCTTAGATTGAGCGCGTTAGAAAGCACTCATCACCGTACTTAAGTGACTGTGAATATATGTGTATCATATGTTTGTGTGTATATACTCGTATGTATGCATATCCATTATTTTTTATTTTAAATTTTTTTTTATTTTTTTCTATGTAATTTTTCTTCTTTTTTAATATGTCTTGTATTTTTCAAAGTCATTGGGCTAAGCCTGTTTTGAAAATAAATAAATAAATGCCAACTCAGTTTCTCACCAGTCATAAATTCTTAACCGGTTTCCTTACTGTTGACAAATAATCTGAAGCCATTCTCAATCATTTCCCATCCATCTTAGCAGTTCAGCTCAATCCCATCACCACCCACTATATTATGGGAAACAAAATAAGTCCCCATCCAGCGCGATCTATACTAGAAGACTGAATTTTACAGTGCTACTACGTCATCAATACTAGAAGACTGAATTGTATGAGCGCGACTACTTTACTTTGCTCATTTTTAAATTTGAAAAAAAAAACGGACACAACTTATGTTGACACCTAATAACATCTAAGATACAAAAACCAAAATTCAGATGTAATATATGTCTAAGGTTTATTTTCAACCTACGAAAGTACGATCATATAACTTCATACCAGAAGGCATTGAACTGGTTGAATGTTAGAAATATACGCCAAATCCACATATTTTCTATATTGCATAATATCCTTAACAGTCCCGCCGCCCCCTCTTATCTCGCTGAAAATTCTCAGCGTCTTTCCGATCATGGATTAGCGCTACGCTCTAAAAGAGGTTGTCTATAGGCCTTTCTAGTTCACTATTCCTCTTTTTTTTACGTCGTCGTTTACTGTCCATGCAGTGAGACTCTGTAATCAGTTACAAACCAATATAAGACTCGCTCCGTCCTTGACATGCTTTAAGAAGCGACTGAAAAAACTCTTAATTTCTAGTTAGTAAAATAACGTGTTTCATTCCTGATTTTTCTTTTCCTTTCCTCTCCACCATCCCTTTCTTTCCTTTTGATTGATGATATCTCTCTTTATATGAAAAATAATGTTCGGATGATTGTCCGTCTTTGTGGGGTTTGTGGGCATATGCTCACGTATGTGTTTATGGATTTCGTGGGGATGGATAGTAATTTGAATGATTTATGCGACCACGCAATTTACTTAATTTACTTTTGTCTGGTTGGTTGGAAGAAATTGCCACCTAGCAATAAGCCCACCAGATTGTATTTGCAATAACATTGATAAATAAATAAATAATATAACCCAAGAAGAAAACCAGACCAGAATTGAATTCACTAGGAATAAAACCCGGGGCACCCGCTTGCTTAGTGTAAATGTTAACTTTTAGACCACTGCCGCCGATAAAATTTCTTATTATTATATAAATGGCCTTATATTAACTAATAACCGTCGATTTTAGATTATTTGGTAAACATATAACTCATAATATATCTTGGTTAAATCAAAAAGTTATGGACTATATTTCGCATTATTAATCGCAAATACACACATTTAAAATAAAATATTCGTTAAAAATAAAGGAGTTAAGGTTTTTAATGTGATTCTGATTTACCATAAGCGTTTCAAGATATTCCCTTGATTGTATGAAGGATTGAAAATTGCCTTTAATTATACCATAGGTGCACACTCGAAATCAGTACACTTAAGTATTAAAATAAATATTCGAAAAATATTCATAAATTTTGTTATTATATTTACTAGGCACGATATTGTTTGATAAGTACTATATAGATCGATCGTGCTATTTCCGTAACCTTAAAAATAATTTAAAAATTGATTATCTACCTTGAAATCTTTATGGAACGTGAACCTTCGACATACATTGGGTAAAGAATTTTCAAACATACAAACAATCTTTTATTTTTGGCTAAGTAAGTTTATAAAAAATATAATCTTAATTTGTGACAAACAAACAAAGAGGGAGGGACATGCGTGTAAGGCTTTGTGCATAATATTTTAAGTTCTTCCTTTAGTTAGTTAATATTCCAAAAATAACAGCGACACTCGTGCCAGTAGGATTTTAGTTCGTTTTCACTCAAGGCATCATTAACTTATTTTTGGTTGGACGGAAGAGATTGCCACGTGGCAATAAGCCCACCAGGTTGTACTTTATACAACTAAAGTGTAATATAATACAATATACTTCTGAAATTATTATTATTTAATACATGCATTGGTATACCCTGGACGGATATGGTCAGCAACACAAGGGTTCTTTAATAAGCCGAAGTTGATAGAGAGTTGCTGACTAATATTAAAATCCAAAAGGTGTCCTACTTGGGTCATGTAGTACATAGAGGAGAAAAGTACAAATTACTGCACCTGATTATCCAAGGCAAAATAGAGGGTCGAAGAGGTGTTGGCAGGTGGAAAATCTCCTGGCTCCGCAATATACGTGATTGGACTGGTATAACGAGCGTTGGGGATCTCTTTCGGGCCGCCGGGGACAAAGATGCTTACTCTCAGGTGATGTTCAACGTTGAGGGGACCTGACATGACAATAGGAAGAAGAAGATTGGTATAAAAAGAAATGCGTGTATAATATTTATTTTGGTAGTTTAAATTATTCTCTTCAATACCCTATTACCACCTACCTTCGGATCAGACGACATGCCACAATTTTAAATAGATTGTTTTAAGTAAAAAGGTGCGTTTAATGGTAAAAAAATAGTAATTATTTAATGTATCATCCGTTTCAGCACAACGCGGAGAGGCTGCTAAAACTGATCGAGGGTGTGTACCGCTGGCTGCCACTGGGCACCGTAGTCAACAACAAAGTGCTGGTTGTCCATGGAGGCATCTCCGACTCTACGGATCTGGACCTCATCAGGAGTTTGGACCGGGGCAAGGTTGGTACACATACTTCAGTAATAGAGTAACACTACTGGGTATAATGATCGCCATTGAGATTCAGTACTTCGTACAAAGTGTTATTAATAATTTTTTTTAATCAAAATTTATGATGGTATATGATCACTCAACATACAAAACACTTCACTTAAAGTCGAATGTGTTACGATCACATATGGGATGATCTTCAAAGGCTTTTTTTTGTAGTTCGTCTTCTCTTCGTAATTCAAAAATGTTTTTCAAATTTTATGACCGCAGCCATCACCTTTCTTTTGTTGAACTTAATTTTATATATTGATTTTACAATATTTTTAATCTGTCAATAATAGAAGGTCCGAGTCCCTAGTTATAACGCCCTTGACGAGAGTTTGTTCTCTGCAAGGCTTTGAATAAATTATCCTTTTAGTATTTTTACTACCTCACTTTGAATGACTACAGGAAAGCATTTTAAGGTATTTTGAAAAATGTATGTATGGTACATGCATTGAGTATTTTTTTCATGTATATGCGTTGAAATAAATATTGTAATTTATTTTTATCAAACACTGTTTATTTCACTTTTTTTACACGAAAAAAAAAGTGGAATAAACAGTGTTTGATAAACATAAATAACAATGTCTTTAAACCTCCACAACGTTAATGCCTTAACTATAAACGAAAGAAATATTTGTTCTGTGTTAAGATATTAACCTTATAAGTAAGTTATTTCATGCTAAGTGTGTTATTTTAATATTTTTTACCACTTAATTCTTTTTGTAATCTGCAGTGCAAGGAATTTAAAAGAAAGGCATATTCTTTAGACAATTTTTTTAGAAGAGTATAAATAATCAATAAAATATAATCAGCCTGCCTTCTGTACAAAGAAACCAGCACCTCGTTTGCTGTGTTAGTTGGTAGTAAACTCACCAACCGCGCGCACGTGCACTACTCTACTAGTGCGCGCATAGTATATATACATGACAAATTTGAGCTCTTTAAGCATTTATTTTTTATTCATAGATATGGGATTTGAGACATTTTATTTCGTGATAATATATATAAAATTTCGTAAATCCTCTTCAGCTGAGTTATGCTTGTTTAGATAACAGACTCTTCACAAGGGCCCTTTCGCTCGAAATTAAAATATATATATATATATATATATATATATATATATATATATATATATATATATATATATATATATATATATATATATATATATATATATATATATATATATATATATATATATATATATATATATATATATATATATATATATATATATATATATATATATATATATATATATATATATATATATATATATATATATATATATATATATATATATATATATATATATATATATATATATATATATATATATATATATATATATATATATATATATATATATATATATATATATATATATATATACAAATTTAGTGTTAGGATAGGAAGGTGGAGCTGCGACAATAATAAAACATATCGCATTTGCATATCTCTAAAAATATATTCGGTTAGAAAACCTTAGAAAACTTTCTAAGAAAAGACGAACTACAAAGAAATTTCTGTAGATCTTTCGACAATTGACAGTAACATATTGAGCTTTAGGTGGAGTATAGAATATTTGTGAAGTGTTTATATACAAACTTACATTTTGATTAGACTTCCCAAAAAGGGTTGTTTAAAAGTGCTTGTTAATTCTACACGCGCCACCCTACATCCTGAGTAACACTTTCTACCATTGAGCATTGATCTTCTTACAGATCTACCGTTTTCAGCTTTGATGCCCAAAATATTTTAAAGTGATCCACCATTATTCATTCTTGCCATTTAAAAAACAATAGTGTGCTTGATTAAATATAATATAATAATTAGTGAACTCAAAGCAACATTAATATATTTAGGTGTATATTGGTGTTTCAGAAAACTGTTTTATTTTGTATTTTTATTTTCTTAAAATCACTCGTTCTTTGAAACAGTGAAAAAACGTATAACAGAAATGTTAAGAGGATTTGTCGGTGAAAGAGCACTCAGCAGCTGGCTACTTGTAGACTTTTTTTATTGTAGTTTTTTCAAGTATCACTAGTGGGTTTGTTTTAGACGTGAGTTGAGGACAAAGTAAATTTAACTTTGAAAAATATAAACAAGGTTCAAGTTTATTTTAGGTCTTTCAGTTGTTTAAGTAATTTTATGTACATAAAATCAAATAAAAAAAATAGTTGCCTTCATATAATCTATGTATTTAATGTTGTCTGTGGTGAAAAACGGTTTTCAGAATCCTGTACTTTTGGGTATACACATACCATAGACTATAAAGTGAACCAATGTCTCTATCATCCGAGAATTGAAGATTGCCGAAAGGGTATTTGACAACATGCAAAAAATAATTCGTTGTTAAAAATAATGATTAAGATGAGCTGGTTGGTTGGAAGAAATAACTGTCTAACAATAAACTCGCGAGATGTACCAAGTTAAGAAAATAATCAAAGTTGATATTAACCTTTCCCTTCCTGTGCCAAAAAAATCCCCGCGTTCCGGTGCTGTGTATTTAATACACACCAATACAAATGTAAATATGAACAATTTAAAATCGGAAAAATAAGAATATTCATAGCCAATCGCTTAAATTAATTAAATTTGAAGTCAAAAGTGATAATAATTGAAATTTTATTGCTGAAAACATGAAAAAAAACGTCGGTCGACGTTCACAAAGCGGGCAAAGTGACCACCTCAAATGGATGCCCGCTGGCTACTGAAACGAAAGAAGCGAGTGAATTGAAATTATATTTCTTGCGTTATCATTTACCGAAGAAGACGGAGAGTGAGACGTGAATAGCGTCGCTTCCTCACCCATAGCAGTTTTTTAGAATAAATATACCTACGTCACACACTGGCATAAGTTTGATTGCATTGGTGAATGTATTCCTGATTTTCATAAAATACCTCTGATGTGGCCGATAAGTGCTAATTATTAGTAATATTATATTTTTCATTCAATGCGCAAATGTATTACGGAGGAATATCCAAAATCTGAACCCAGTATTTATTATATTTATAGAGATATTAAAGTTTTTAGAAGCAATGTGTACTAGTTACACATCACAGTGAAGAAAGGGTTAATACAGAGGTATGAACTGACATCCACTCATAATTAATACAGAGGAATGAACTGACATCCACTCATGTAATTAATACAGAGGAGAGAAAGTAAAATTTAGCTATATCGATATACATATTTCGCCACTTCCACGTTACTGTGTGTACCTTATTTTACAACTCCAACGCATCGTGTTACGCCATACATTTCCTACTTTTATAAATATCATTAACTTGATCCAACCATACTTCTCTTGGTCTTCAGTTACCACGACGTCCACTCACATTTACACTGTATATTTCTTTTGTTATTATTTCGTTATTCGTTTGTTTCACGTGCTCAATCTTCTAGTGCTTTTCCTTATATTTTTAATCCACCTAAATTATTATATCCAACAGCTGATATTGTAGAGGTAAGGAAAGTGCAGAAACAAGACGCATCAATTTGTTAAGTAACATTACGAAGTGATTTCTCAAAAATCAATCAATATACGAGGGTCATCCAGAAAGTAAAATTACAACATTTACGTAGGATCGAAAAATGTTTGTGTTTAATTGAAATTCACAGGATACTTCACAAATATATCAAACTATTTTTCAACGTAATTGTTGTCGAGATCGAGACATTTATGTAGTCAAGGCACCAGCTTTTGTATGCCAGTGTCATAGACCTCCGCCGCCAGCTCTTTCAGCCACTTCTTCACAGCTTTCTTGACCTCCTGATCTTTGGAAAATTGTTGAGGTATAGTGACACACCCACGTCTCATATCCAGAGTCCAGAAAAGTTTCTATTTCCTGTGCAAAACTATCCAAAAATTCACGCGCGGCGGTCACGCGATTTGGACGGTGCTCCTGTGTGAGCATTCTGGGCACCCATCTCGCACACAACTTCTTGTAACCAAGTTTTTTCAACACAATATTACCAAGAAGACTTTGAGAAATATCAGGAATGTCTTCGTGAAGGTCGTCATGCGTCACACGGCGGTCATTTCGCACTTGTTCTTCAATTTTTTGCACAAATTCGTCAGAAATCACTGTCTTACCTCGTCGTGAGTATCAGTACGGCCTTCTCTGAACAACCGTACCCGCTTCGTGACATGTTGTTGACTCATCACATCACTGCCATAAACTTCCACGAGCTTCCAATGGATATTCGCGGCGGTATTGTTCTGCAAAGTCAAAAAACGGATGAACGCGCTGGTCTCGCACGGACGAGAGGTGGCGGGAGCCCGCGACGACCTCTCCATCGGAAGAATTTACTGTGACTGAACAAAATGGCTGACAAACACGCGGGACCAAATAAACTGATCGTTAGGATCCCGCCTTACACGCCAGATGCGCCAACTTTGAAGCAAAAAAATTCTCTCGGCCTCAGGAGCCCTTGTAGCCTTAGTTTCTGGATGACCCTTGTAGTTATAATGATCGCATACCTCTGAAGTGGAGGCCTATAAAAAGATTGAATTATAACTTAGGTGGATAGTTTTATTATTACTACTCGGATATAATTTTTTATCAAACTAATATTGAATAACAAGAGTTTATAAATTTAAAATACTGGGAGCAATTTAAGGTTTCTGAACTGTCAAGAAAAGTGTTAAGAAATATTTTCAGTCCTACCTGCATAAAAAATGGACATAGCCTAAAAAAAACCTCACCTCCACAATATGGATAATCGTAATAAACAACATTAGAATACGATATCCAATGTCGTGATTTGTTTTATATGTAACGTTTTCGTGTAAATACACATAATATGTACCTGGTGGATTTTTTTCTTAGATAATTTAAACTCAGGGTCTTTGCCATAACGATTTCCTCAAGAATAGGTCATTGTTATGGTCTAGCTCTAGCTTAATTTGTAATGTATTATACCAATTGTTATCTTATCATATACTCTTATCCACACCCAATAAATATTATAAGTAATCATGCAAACCAATGTTAAGCTTGTCAATGTTATCCATATCATGTTCTCTACATCCAATAAATGTTAGTGTTATCACGTGTATGTCAAACTTAATTCAATGTTTTATGTTTAAATTTATTATCTTGGAATTATCAAGAGTGGTTTACTAACCAAATTTAATAAAGATTTCATATCACTAAATGGAAGTAAACAGCGAACGATACATTCCAGATAAATCGCCTGATATCGATTTGACCTTAAGGGCAACGATAACATACCCGACGAACTCCTTCTTAATCTATCTAAGGGTCGTGCGTACGTAATCTTCGCTTTAAATAGGACGTCATATCAGAGGCAGCAATCATTATTCTTAAAGGCACTACGATGTTAACATCATCGTATTTATTATTTCTATAATATTGTTAATATTATACTTTAATGTAATTCAACGAATATACTCGTACAAATAAAATAATACAGTTGAAATTCTATAAGTTTTTTCGTTGCAAAAGGTCATGACAAATGTATTAAAGAATTAATGGAACTTGAAATATTCCAATATCGCTAGCAAAATTGCCATCAGGATTCTTAAATTCAGACGTAAAATGAACCGAACCAATCCGAAGGTGAATCTTCCAGAAATCGAACTTCGGACTCCCGCTTTCTTAGTATGAATGCTAACTGTTAGACCACAGCCGCTAACGATAATAGATTTATTATTTATTTAACACTTTTATTGCAAATACAATCTGACGGGATTATTGCCAGGCGGCAATCTCTTCCAATCAACCAGACAAAAGTAAATGAAGCAAATTACATGGTCGCATAAATCATTCTAATGACTATCCATCCTCACGAAATCCATAAATATATACGTGAGCATATGTCCACAAACCCCACAAAGACGGACAATCACCCGAACATTCCTATTCACATAAAGTGAGATATCATCAATCAAAGGGAAAGGAAGGAATGGTGGAGAGGAAACGAAAAGAAAAAAAAAACAGGAATGAAACATGTTATTTTACTGACTAGAAATTTAGTTTTTTAGTCGCTTCTTAAAGCATGCCAAGGACGGAGCGAGTCTTATATTGGTTTGTAACTGATTTCAGAGTCTCACTGCGTAGACAGTAAAGGACGACGTAAAAAAAGAGGAGAGGTAAACTGGAAAGGCCAATAAACAATCTCTGTTTGAGCGTAGCGCTAATCCATGATTGGACAGATATTTTGCCAAGAAACATAGTGCCACATAAATATGTTATGATCTCTCAATAATGTTTTTTTGTGGTTTAAATCACTAAAATCATTTATGCGTTTTTTATACCTATTTAATTCCTTGTTTTTATTTCTACAAAACAAAACAAGGTCAGAAGTAAAGAGTGTTAGCAAAAAAAAAATAAAACGGGTCTTACTCTATTGTAATTTCGTTATATTCAGTACGGATTGTCTTACTAATTGCTTCATAAAATCTTCTTTTTCGTAATAATTAAATACATTAGTAAATCACTAAGTAGGGGTAATTGTTTTTTTGTATTTAACTTCCATTTTTTTCAAAATGGTCGTTCTTAATTATTTGCTAAAGAGAAATGTACCATTAGGGATTCGTGATCTTTTCTCTGGAAACATTTTCACTAAATATATTAAATAGAATAAGTAAAAATCAATATTATAGTTAGACACAATACTCACAAACACCAGACATGTGTTGTTGACTCTTGATGTGTGGGGCAGTATTTCCAATACGTGCGATGACTAATGAAGTGGTTCTTAGACCAAAGACTCGATTAACAGTGCTGAAAATAACGCCATCTCCCGGCCGTGATTTTAACATGTATAAATTACTCATTCGAATATGTCGAACGATATATATCATATAAATTTATTAAAACAAATCAAATAAATATGACTTACATTAACCGGTTAGGTGCCTTAAGCAAGTTTACTCGCTTTCTGTTACCGTGCCCGTAGGGCCAGCCATACAAAATAATCGAGTTGAATCGCTCAACTTTATGCCTGTGTCTAGCCAATGTCTAGTACTAATTCGAATAATCTAAAATATGGAACATATAGAGACATCTATTGAAATGATGAATAAATACTATAATATTACAGTTTACAATTATTGTCGAATTTACAGAGATTTACCTAAAAGCTTCGCATGACAGTCGACATGTCTCTAATACAGGGTTGTCAGTTTTGCGTTTTATTGATTTAACATTTGAAATGATTTCATAGTTACATTATTTACTTGCCGTGCGTTATTAAAACAATTAATATTTTCGTGTTACATTTACTTTTAATTCCATCAAATATTTTAATAATGTATGTTTCCGTATTTTCTGTGATAAGCTGTGACAACCCTGACATTTTGTTAAAGTTTTAGTTGTGTTTTTCTGGGGTAACGGTGGCATAAACGACATATATTGTACGTATTTGGTCTTACAAGTCTTCAAAATATCCTTTGAATATAAATACAAAAAAGATAATTCTATTAGGTTTTATTTTTGCTAAAAATTCACGGTCCTCCGGGATCGGCCATGCTAATCCCTTGCGGCACCTAAAGGGTTAATATAAAGCGTTAAAAAGGCAAACCAAAGAAGTTACAGGAGTTTGAGAAACAAAAGTGCATGTATGACAATAAGTATGAATGTAGATGAGGCCAAAATCAGTTAATCTTTTTTTTTTTTTTAATATTTCAAAGAATACTTGGTGAAAACTTTACAAGATTTCTACTAAAAATATATAATTTATAAATAATACCGATCATAATTATCAGTGTTAATGTTATCAACAGTTTCGTTACGTTAGCAAATCAGTGGATATGATTCAAATTACGTACAATTTATTTATTATTCAACAACGCATTATTGCAAATGTAATCTGGCGAGATTAATGCCAGGCGGTAATCTCCTCCAGCCAACCAGACAAAAGTAAATCAAACCAGATATGTGGTCGCAAAAAAACATTCAAATGACTGTTTATGTTTACGAAATCCATGAACACATACGTGAGCATACGCTTGTAAACTCCACAAAGGCGGACAATCCCCCGAACATTCCTTTTCATATAAAGTGAGATATCAATTAAAGGAAAATGAAAGTATGTTGGAGGAAAAAGGTAAATTCAGGAATGAAACACGTTATTTTACTGACTAGAAATTAAGAGTTTCTTCAGTTCCCTCTTAAAGCATGCCAAGGATGGATACAATATATGTTATGATGAAAGAAAAACGTTCTTTCCCAGTCATAACAGCTACTGTCCTTCTAAACGCTGACAGTGTTAAACTCAATATATCCACATCTGAGTTAAATGCCGTATTGTACTCTCGACATATTCTTACTGGGTTACTGAAGCTGATGTTACTTCTAAATGTAGCTATGCTGAACAAAGCTGGTCTTCTATGACAGCAAACGGGAACACTTAAATTCATACACTTTATTGTCGCAGAGGCGAGTCCACAAAACTATTCCAGATGTTATAAAGAAATATAAAACAATATCAAAAATACATCTACGAGCCTTATGCGGTTGAAGATCTAAAAAGACAATCTTTCAATACGACCCAAGAACAGTTAGGAACACTTTCTTATAACAAAGATACTTTAAAAAATCGCCGCTGGATCATAACTGTCATACTTCATAATATTTATGTTTAAACAAAAAACAAACGTTATCAATTTCTAAACTGTATTTTTTCCAAATTATACGATAAATATTAAAAAAAAAACAAGGCCGTAGAGTCCTGAAGCCAGTACATTCTCATATTATCAAGGCGGGGCAACCTATAGTTAACTTTTATTAGAAACGAAACATGCCGGACATGGCTCATGTGAAAAGAATATTATAATATAGGAATATTCAATCTTATCAGATATTGGGAGATTCCTCGAGCGTGTAGACATGGGATCCGGCCATTCATCGTAGAATGCAATCACGTCGATAGCCTTAGCTAGTGAGACAGGGGTTGACAACGTTCATTCAAAAAAATTATACTAACAATTATTTTAAGTTTTTTTTTTCGTAGCTAATTATTTTCAGTTAATAGCAAATGTGTAATCTCCTTAACCTAGCTGGCCAGACACCTGTCTCGCGTCAATTCTTTCTAAGATTTCGGTTGGTGTTCATTTTTAAAAAACGGTTTAACTGTGGTTTTCACTAAACGGCTCGTTTACGTGTATCAGATAGGCTGGAAGTCATTGATACATGGTAATAAGCTTGCTAGGTTTTATTCTATTGAATATAATGTACTATTATTTGTGATGAGTATAATTGAAGGCACAATACAAAGTGTGGTATCAGGGTTCTTGATGTTGGTGCTCCCAAAGACGACTAAGTAAACAAATTTGTGAAAGACACATCCTATTACATATAGGGCAAGGAGATTGAAGCTTGAATGTGTCTTCGTTCTCCATCGGGTCCCTGATAATTAGCAATATTTCTACTACATTAGAATCTATCTACTGATGTTTAAATGCTCCCAGTTGTGTAGAACATTCATGTTTTTAAGCGT
Source organism: Odontocerum albicorne (assembly GCA_949825065.1). Taxonomy (NCBI): domain Eukaryota; kingdom Metazoa; phylum Arthropoda; class Insecta; order Trichoptera; family Odontoceridae; genus Odontocerum; species Odontocerum albicorne. The sequence goes on along the minus strand of OX463842.1, from coordinate 2,355,271 downwards.
CTCATGCAGTACGTTCTCATATCTCTCGCGCTACCCATTGTGCTTTATTCTGTCTTCTGTCAGTTCGCCAAAAAGGATCTTTCTTGAAAGGCTGTACTCAGGCATGCGAGCCACTTGTCCAGACCATCGTAGATGTGCACACGTCAGCACGATCTCGATGAAACAGCGATTAACTCTTCTCAAAACTTAATTATGCGCTATTCTGTGACATCACCGAATCTTCATCATTTGTCTGAGGTGGTTTCCTGGCTTTTTTTAGTTCCCTTGTGTGTCCCATGATTTGCATACGTGTATCAGATATGTTACGATTACAGATTATCAGTATGTGATCGTAATTATCAAACGCTCACTCACGAATAACTCAAAAGCCAGGGAATCTGCACTTAATCTATTCTGAACCTCGTCATCTACGTTTGCTTTGTCACTCACAACAAAACTATAATACATTTATGAAAAATACGCCATAATCGACACAATGAAAGCTCGAGTGCTGCTATGAAACGGTAATTTAGGTTATCATTAAATTACCAATCCAGTTTGTTTATCAACGATATTCTTTAACAAACCTTGGCATTTAGAATAACAGTTGACTCATGGAGTTGATTTGAATGAATAATTTCAAAATATATATTCCTCGGTCATTGTTCTTGAAAGTGTTTGAATATACCATTTATAAAGCCAGTTTAAAAAATCAGTATGAATTGGTAAAGAGGAGACATTTTACTAATTATTTATGATCTTATTTTTTTCTTCATAACACCATTGTCCATCTTTAAACAGTCACTTTTTATTGATGCTATCAATTTGTATTTCATGAGAGTGATTTTTAATAAGTATAATTAAAATTCAACACGTTGACATTTCTATATCCTTTATTTATTTACATACTGATTTGGTATACATTGGCTTTGTCAAACAGTGGGCGAAGCTTAGCTATTTGGCTTTATATACCAAAAATATTTACGTTATGTACATAAGTACAGTAATATTTTAATATCAAAATGGCTATTTAGATGAATAGATTCAATTATAATTTTTTTTATTAAACAAAGTAATAAATGGTACAAATATTTGTAAAGGCTATACCTATGTACAAATTTATTACCTAACTACCGTATTAGCCCGACTATAAGGCGAGGTTTTTATTTAAAAAAGGCGACACGTAAATAGGGGGATCACCTTATATTCGAGTTTTATTTTTCATAATATTATAATGGCGAGGGAAATGTTTTTTTCTCCAAAAAGCAAATGAAAAAATAGGGGTCGCCTTATAATCATGGTCATCTTATAGTTGGGCCAATACAGTAATCTTATTTACATGTTATAATTTATGAACTTACTTAATCTTATTTTCCTACATGTCATTTTATTTTTATTTTTTATAATCTTAATATATGCTTAATATATAGAAATAATTAACACCTGCGTACTACTCATAACTAGATAATAATTCTTACAACTAATTAATATTGATTGTGAAGTTTAAAATGCTATAAATTGTATTTGCTGTTAATTGCAAAGAGAGACCGAAACCGTATTCAATCTTATTTTTAATAACAAGACACATTTAAAGGGATTCATTTATTTTGAAATCATAATTAGTCAAGATATTGTCATTGTTAAAGGGACTCAAATACACTTGAAGGCAACAATTTATGCCCCTTAGAATAATACAAAAATCGCAAAATTTTGAAATTTACAAAACATGCTAAAAATATAGTGGATGGGTTTTAAATAAAGTGGAAGTAAACATTTTATACGAAACAAATAGCTCTTCTATACTTCATACTTCTGGTTACGGATTCTTTTTACCAGGCCAACACCCACTCGAGTATATTCGTCAAATTAGAGATTATTAAAAGCTTTGCATTTTTTAAACAATAACTGTGAGCTATTTAAGACCTTTTTTTAGAGTAGCATTAATAATTTTCATATTTGTCTATTTCTGGCCCTACATAAGGCGTAAAAGATACCCCGTTAGAATGCGGAATCGCTACGGAAACCAATCAAACTTTCAACATTTCTTGGTATCAATCGAAAATAATATTCCTTTTCAGTAAGAGAGAATCTTTTCAGATTGATGAAAAAGGTTTTCATCATTTCGTTTCTTCATCAGGTAGTGTTCAAAAGATTTTCAAACTTTTAAAAACATTTTTTTATAATAACAAGGTTCTTCGCCATGCAATAACGCCCTTAGCTTTTGTGTGAAAGATCGCCGAATCATTACCCTCGCCGTGTTCTTCCTTTAAAATAACCAAGTTTTCGAGCATACAAAGAAATCTTGGAATTCATTCATATATATTATTTTAAGACCCAAAAGCATTGAAGGAGTTGTGGCATTTGAAGAACCAAATACCACAACTTCAATGCAACTGGATGGGGAAATATTTGTCGGCTGTGACTCATTTAAGTATCTAGGCTCACTCATTCACAAAGACGGAGGGTGCGCAGCGGATGTTGCCCATAGAATAGGTGTCGGATGGATGAAATTCAGATCAATAACAGGAGTCTTGTGTGACCCAAAAATGCCTATAAAACTAAAAGGAAAGGTATACCAGACTGTCGTTAGACCCGCGATTATGTATGGCTCAGAATGCTGGACTATGTACAGCTCCTACTCTAGGCAACTTGAAACAGCAGAAATGCGAATGCTTAGGTGGTCGGCAGGAGTATCACTAAAATATAGAATTAAGATCTCACGCATTTGTGGTAGCCTGGGGGTCACTGACATAAACAGTAAGCTGGAAGAGCGACAGCTGAGATGGTATGAGCACATAAGACGGAGACCACCAGACCATACGGTAAATCAAGCAATGTATGTGGATCTTCCTCGACAGCCGTCCAGAGGAAGACCCAAGAACTCCTGGATAACTCAATGCTCCAAAATCCTGCAGAGAAACATACAGCCTGAGAACGAGAAGAGCCCACCCCAACAGCCTACCTAGGCAATGAGTTGGGAAAGTGCCAGGAAGAAGAAGATATTCTTTAAAAATTACCAGAACATACGAGTTAGTATGACATTATTCGTGAAGCCTTGATTTCCATGTCAGTTTAAAATTAAATTTTTGATGCAAAATAAAATAGGTTCCCAGTTTGGTTCTTCATAGTTTACTATTATAAGAGTACATACTAAATTTTCGAGATATATTAATTTTCGTCTTGACATTCTACCTGGCATAATTGACTATAATCTGTTTTTGAAACACACCCGCTTTCCTAAACTCTCATATAATAACTAAATTTGATTCAATGTTTTTGTAAAAGGTTATTTACAATATTGTTGGTATCCCAGATATAATGCCTCAAATGGATTTTCAAACTCCTAGAAATACACGGAACCTTTTAAATTAATTCAAATATGCCAAAAGCGCTTTGTTAACGATAGTTTCACGTTATAATCAAGAACAAAACTATTGGGTAACTTCACGTCTGGTTTGTTGAATGTTTTTAAAGCGTGTATAGTAAAGTTCAGCAAAGTCCTTTCCTAACATTTCCTCAATTTAAGGTATTGTCAGGAAGACTGATTTTATTGTATTTTAATCTAAAGATATTGGTCCTATAAAATCCCCTTGTGAGAAATTTTTTATCATCTAAAATCCCTTTATGAGAGATATTTATATTTTAAATTTATATCTTATAAGTTCTGTTTTGTTGATTGACTGTATAACTACATTGGTATGAAATTAATTACATTTTGAAGACGAATGAATCCTAAATTATACGTGTTTTAGAGGATATTGACAGATTATCTTCGGTATTTAATTGTTACTTTGTTTATGTATTGTAAAAACAGTTAAGTTTATTTTTGTAATTTGTTTTATCAAACACCGTTTATTCCACTTTTTGTAACGGTATAACTCTACCGGTTTCAAGGCTTTCATTTCATCATCAGGGGAGCACAAACAAGCCTGAATTATGTTCAAACTGGTACTGAGATACATGCTTCTAACGGTAAACATTCGGGCTGGTGACTGGGGGAGAGGGAGGGATGAGACAATCTCGGCTAGCAGCGGAGAGATTCTTGGGATATATGTGTTTGCCAGATGTTCACCTCGATGCACTGACTTTGAAATTTCTAGGGTATCTTATCTGTCCAATTTATTTCCGTTACTACTGATATGTAAGAATTTGGCATCATCGATAGAAAATGTGTGGTTTTCGCGGTGACAACGATAAGCCCTTTTAGAATAAATTAGAAGATTTGTTAAGGCGGATATTAACTCTTTCACTGCTGATACAAAATGCATGACAACCAGATCGATGCTCAATATATTTGATTAATAAAAATTAGTTTCAACCCGTGAAATATTCACGGAAGTAAAATAAATTCTACATTTATGAAAACGTCCGAATGCGATGGACTCTTTCGAAGTAATGAACGAATATTGTATGCTGATGTAATACACTAACAATATTTAGGCATGGACACGCCGCGCGTGTTCTGAGCATGAAGCAGATGTTCACATGGACACGCCAGGCGTGTTCTCAGCATTGGACGAGTTAATTATATAACTTTATTTTGTTAGTTACTTAAAAAAAAATCGAGCTCGAAACTCCTGAGTTCCAAGACATGCGTCTTGTCAACTTGACCACAAAAGTGCATATGATACTCGTACATTGTAAATTTGTATTGTAAATTTCACACATACCACATAAGTGCATATGATACTCGTACATTGTAAATTTGTATTGTACATTGTAAATTTGTAAACATTGTATGTTTGCATTTTAAATTAGTTTAGTAATTTTTTCGTCAACCATTCAAACACTATGTCAAAACCACCTCAACGTGTTATTTTTCACAGTAGGATAAGAAACTCAAATAGAGTCACGATTTCTATGTTGAAGTTATATCGGTACGCGTGGAAATGTGCCCACTGGATAGAATGCCAGAATGTCACCTGACCGCTCATGAAACATTCTATGACGGAACTTTATTGGATTCAATCCCTAGGGAACCATAATAGAAAAATGCAAAGACCCTGTTCTTATTCGATTTCGCTTCTTCAGAATAGAAAATTTCAAATTGCATTTCATACCTTAACTAAATTACAACGAGACGTGACGGTTCAGACTTCCATTTTATTTTACAGAGAACACTTGACTGACTTTTATCTTTCACCATTGTTGAAAATATGTAGCGATCCCATTTAGAGGTAAGGTTAAAAACCAGTAAATTTATTTTCCTATAATTTTATGCATTGACTTACCAAATAATTTTGACTCTTACAGTTTTCCATGTAACCATAATCAAAAGAAAATATGTTTTCAACTTGAAGATGTTTCGGAACAGCATTCAATTTATATTTAACCTTAGAAATTTAAGAGACGACAATACTCGAAGACGTCAAGCGCGTGACTTTAGTTACCAAATTTGGACTCTTTTTAAATTTATTTATAGTTACTATCTGGGATCAAACCTATTGTTAAAATCCTGGGAGTAATTCAAGGAACTTTTCAATAAGGCCACGAAGTTTGACGGTAGGAATCGAAGGATAAAAGTTAGATAAATGTCGTGAAAAGAAAATTTGTGGTGTTAATGTATGAAATAAAATTCATAGCGGGAGTGAACAAGGAAATAACTAACATGTGCAATCAGAAATATATCCGACTGTCTCATATCTCTTGTTGGTACACGGAGTCTTACAAGCTCAAGGCTGTCTGAAATGTTAATCTTCTTATAAATGATTTTTTGAAAAAAATAACAGATTCGAGTCACCTAGTCTGACGGATAATTTTGCAAGACCCAATTTCACCTTTTAGGAACGTCTGTTCCTTAAAGAAGAGATGATGAGGATGCTTGTTGATAAATAAAAACTTGTCGAAATCGGAATATGTAAAGAGGAATTTTATTGACAAACGTCGGTATTTATAATGTTTTTGAACGTGTGCGGGAATGCGCACGAGATATATCGCTGTCTCGTATTTGCGCTCACAATATGTTTATTGTCGATGCGTAGGTATCCTTTTGTTTTGAGAGACAGCGCGAAAGATGTGTTGCTCTCTCCTTTCCTCATGGAATGCGGTCTTCACTGGTAGTGAGTTGAATGACCAACCGCGTGGACTTTGGCATTGTTTGTCTCGCATTGTTAAGGTGGGGAAAGGTCGTCTCGTGGGTTCAGTGACCGCGCATATAGTCGCCATAACCTAAAGGGCATCGTTGTCAAGGTTTTCTGTAGAAATCGGCAATATTTCAATAATGTGTCGTTTTTTTTAACTCAAGTTAATATTTTAGTGAATATACGGGATGACCCAGAATAAAGTACACTTTTTTTAATTCAGAGCCTTAAATTCAAATGCCGGGAATGTTTTTGACAGTCAAATTACAATTATTTCTACAGTACAATTGAAGATTCAGTTCAAACAGAATTAAATCACTTGTCACATGTTCAACAAGAGTTTGTCACATGTTCAACAAGATGTTTTCCGAAAAACTGATTTGGCGAATGGGTGACGTTGTGTTGTTACCACGAAGTACTGATACAAATCAGGTAGTAGGGACAACCTTACTTGATTTTTTTTTTAACATACCGTAAAATTTGAATAAATGCAAATAATTCAACGATTAAGCTGCATCTGAAACAAAACACTCGTCAAGGAATCAAAACGATATCTCGGTTAACATACAGGTACGCGCTTTAAAATTTAAGAGCCAGATTAGACGAATGTCATCAGTGAGCCAATAGTCACAAGTATCTCGACAATATTATTAAAAAAAAAGGTATTTTTATTACGTGTTTGCAGTTATTTAATTTGGTTACAACAAATCATTATTTAACTATAAATTTTTAACTTTAATCTGGACCACTCTATACTTATTTCAGCTTTATTTTATTTTAGATTTATACCCGTAGTAAACATGGTTCGTAATGAACTAATGGGAATTTCTTTCAAAAAGAAAATGTTTTTTTGAAGCAGCTAAAAAAAACTAGCGAGTGTTCAGTTACTAATCGAAATGCTTTCCAGGAATATCTTTAGAAGTCTCAGCTAACCCACGAGAGTCATTAAGCTGGAATTGAACAAAACACTTTCTTTAAGATCTAAAGAGAACCCTTTATATTCACTTTCAATGTAAGAAACCAAATGAAACAGAGTATTCTATCAAATTCATTTTCTTATAAATTTTTTGTAAAATAAATTAAACACATATTTTTATTTTTTTCCGATTTTAAATCGTTCGTTTTTACATGTGTATTGATGTGTATTGATTACACTGCACCGGAATGCGTGGATTTTTTTATCACAGGAAGGGAAATGTTAAATCAGCATGGTACCCCATAGTAAAATCTTAGCAACAACTTAATGAAAATTAACAACAATTTCAACATAGTAGCTGTACACTTCTTCTACCACAGTGGAAAGGAACTATACGCTTTTAGGAAAGTCTGTTCCTTAAAGGAGAGATGATGAGGATGATTGTTGATAAATAAAAACTTGTCAAAATCGGAATATGTAAAGAGGAATTTTATTGACAAACGTCGGTATTTATAATGTTTTTTGAACGTATGCGGGAATGCGCACGAGATATATCGCTGTCTCGTCTTTGCGCTTTCAAATATGTTTATTGTCGCGTGTAGGTATCATTTTGTTTTGAGAGACAGCGCGAAATATGTGTTGCCCTCTCCGCGGTCGCCACACGCTCATGTTACGGTCACAAACCGGGACGGAACAATATACTCACGTTGTGATTGAAACTGCTGTAGGCTAGCGGTATCTGACGCACATCCACTTATGGTGGATTTGACCACGAAAAAAATCCTGAAGATGAAAACTGTAACGTTTTCGAAACGTCAGCGTCAATCAAACCACGGGGTAAAACACTCCAAAAAAACCTCATCCGATTGATTTATCAGAGTACTTTTCTTGATCTTACTTAATACATCAGTCTTAAGTTCACATTCATCTCTGATTACATCAGGGATGAATGTTAACATATATTTATATAATTTCTATCTTTTCTTGGAAATTATAACCAAAGGAAAAATTGTACGAAATAAAACGAAATGTTTACAAATAATATCCACTTTAGTTGGATGGAAATCGACAAGCGGTATAAAGCAAATGCTTTAAGATCTCGGATTGAGCGAATTTATTGTGAAAATGTATTTTTCAGGATTTCCTTTCGCTTTAATGTAAAAATCTGCTGATACCCGGAATACAGTAATACTTAGATTTACGTAGATTAAAATAAATATACCTCTGCTTTGAATTCGGGATAAACTTTGTTTGTATTCCTGAAGCTATGCACAGTATTCCATTTTATTTATAGTCCACATTTTGATCGGTTTTAGTCAATAAAAGTGTTTTTTTTTGGCAGTATTTAATGATTTCCTTTTTTTGTAAATGTTAGTTTTCACCTCAAATTGTTAATAATAATATTTTAGTGGAATAAAAGTAATATTTCAATTTATTTTATCCTATTATTGTTTTGAAATGTCAAATGGAACCAACACCAGATGGTTTATTTAATGATTCATAAAAACAAGAAATTTATTACGTTGTTTCAGTTAACATTTTGTCCGAGTGTTATAGGCACGGGTTTCGTGTCCAGCTTCAAAAATGATTAGTTCTCGAAACAGCGATGTATAAATTTTCCTTTTTTATATTATAATAAGGTATCTTTATAAATTACGGCTTTAAATATTTATTTTGTTTAAACTTTTTTGGCCCCGTTGGTACGACGCTCCAATATCACCTGGGAGTTTTGGGTTTAATTCCTGATGATACATGAAACAGGAAGTCTTTTCTGGTAAGGGTTTATCTGCAAAGTTATACGGTAGTACTTTCAACTAGTGTTATTATAAACTGAGTTCCGTGTCTTCTATAGAAGTTCTAAGCCTCGATTAATGAAGCCGAAGAGAATTTACTTTTCCAGCCATCCTCTTCAGCATATCCAAATAACCAATTCGTATGTGTTGAAGTGTTTCAAAACATTGATAATGAGAGAAAGGGAACGGGGATAAAGATGAACGTCTTCAAGATGTTTCTTGATACTTCTAAAAGACTTTAGTTTCACTTTGTGGTGCCATGTTTTATGTACCATAAAAGGAAAAATAAGTAAATAAAACACTTATTTTTTATTTTTGTGTTCACAACTAATTTATTTTTGGGTTCACTACCGGTTTCGAAGACCGCCATCTTCATCGTCAGATGAAGATCAACTAAATTTGCTAAAAATACATTTCCTGTACAAGTGTAGATAATATAAGAGGAATGAGGTAGGGAGAGAGAAGGGGGGAGAGATGTGATTCAATGGTAAATGGAGTTGGGAAAACAATTAAAATGAAAATGAGTCTTTCGGGCAGGCCAGGGTCTGGATATCCAGGGGGGTGGATTTTAAATAGGAAACATATTAAACAGAGGGCTATTATTAATATTGGTTTGGTTGTTGACAATATTTAGAATAAATTTTATACATTTTTTAATCTCGATAATTTCTAAATTGTCAAGCTGCAGCCCCCCTCGGCTTATGTGTATAATCCGCAAACCACGATTGATATCAAAGGAATGGTTATTTTCAATTAGGTGGTTAGTGAAAAAATATTATTGCTGAGGCATTTTAAATGTTACTTAACTCGTTTTTCGAATTTTCTTTTTGTCTTGCTAATATAAAAATATAAACAATCATTGTATTCTAATTTGTAAACTCCGGATTGAGTTGTTGTACTTTCCGTGTCTCTATTGCTCATCATTTTATTTTTATTAGTCTTAAAGATGTGCTGTTGGCGACATATTTTGCCTGTACTTTGAACAGCTCGTAGGACATACGTGTATTCCTGAATTCAAGAAAAGCTACAAATCGAACCGCGTTTGCCTTCAACTATATTATTGCGAATTATAAGGTACTTTGCCAATATTATGATATACAATTAAGACTGGGGAACCACAGGGAAAGTAAAAGGGTTTCGAATACGGGACCCAACATTTACAAGCCTATTTCAATAGACATCATCTGACACAGAAAAATTCTTTTACATGTAAAAATATTAAGTTTTTTTAACTATCTAGACAAGTGTTTTATGCTGTCGTAATTCATGAATATCGACGATAAAACTTCTTAACATTTTTTCCCCTTGCTTGTATATGAGATATGTTAGTATCGAAAGATGGGGATATATTATTCAAGCAAAACGCATAAATTTGGATCACAAATTAATTAATTTTTATTTCATTGTTAAGTTTTCTCCGTGTTAACTTTCGATTCATGTTTCTGTAAAATTTGGAGTTCAATAAAAATATTATGGATGAAGTTGTTATGGTTATACAAAATAACAAAGAGAGGGGCGCGTGTACTAATGCAGGAGGCGGCTGTTTGTTGAACGACTACAGTAAAAGTGCAACGAATTTACGGGATGAGGCACACATTCAGCAAGAGTTGGCAAACCAGCGGTAACGAATCTTAGAAGTTATTTGCAAAAGTTTGATTGCCTTGTTTTTAAGCGTTGTCTTGGTTTCAAATATTAAACGAGTTTATTAATTGTAATTTGTTTTATCAAGCACCGTTTATTCTACTGTTTGATAAGACAAATTACAATGTCTTTAAATCTCCACAATGTTAAGGCCTTAACTATAAATAATACACGAGTATATTTAGTTTAATTAGCTACATCAATGGATGAATAATGAAAGATTGGAGCAAGTTGTGGAATTCTGCTATTTGGATAGTATTGGGTGTTAACATAAGTTGTGTCCGTTTTTTTTTCAATTAAAAATGAGCACCAAAAGTAAAACAAAATGGTAAAGGTTCTACGTCATTCAAAAGAAAATTTTCTGTTCTACAAGGTGTTGTGTTTGCTTTTACGTTACATATATTATTTTATTTGATTACAAGCCTTCAAAATGGAATGTCAAGTAGACAAAAGTGAGCATATTCGACACCTATTTCTGTTCGCGTTCAATCGAGGGAATAAAGCTGCCAACGCTGCTCGCAATATTTGCCAAGTGTACGGTGAAGATGCTATGAATGAAAGAACAGCTCGTCGATAGTTTTTGCATTTCGGGGATCTTCATGAATTATATGGTTTAAGCGGTCCTCATCGAAGACCACTGGTCGTCCGAAACGCTCCACATCTTTCAGATCGAAATTACCGTATTTGAAGCGCAAGAACCATCGACGAGCTGTTCTTTTATTCATGGCATCTTCACCGTACACTTCGCAAATATTGCGAGCAGCGTTGGCAGCTTTATTTCTTCGATTGAACGCGAACAGAAAGAGGTGTCGAAAATGCTCCCTCTTGTCTACTTGACGTTCCATTTTGAAGGCTTGTAAACAAATAAAATAATATATGTAATGTAAAAACAAACACTATATCTTATAGAACAGATCATTTTGTTTCAAATGACGTATAACCTTTACCATTTTGTTTTACTTTTGGTGCTCATTTTTAAATTTGAAAAAAAAAAAACTGACACAACTTATGTTGACACCTAATACTTTCTCCTCAGATGATGGAATAGTTAAGAAGGATATTAAATGGCATGTAGCGTTAGGAAACAAAGCCACACTAAAATATATAAACAGTATCAAAATCTGCAGATAATTCTCCACAATAGTACAATATTTTGGTGTTAACTTTGACCTATGGAAGTGAAACTTGGGTGAAAAAATAAACTAAGAGCCAAAAAAATGCTGTGGAAATGCGTGCATTGATAAAAATACATGAAGTAACAATGTATTACGGAATACATAATAGAGTGTGCAGGGATGTGTGTGAACTTAAGGATGATGTATTAAATTAGATGAAGAAGAGCACGCTGATATGGTTTGGACATGTGTAACGAATGAAAAAACACTAACAAAACATATATATGTATAGTTCAAACGTGAATGGAAAGCGTGTGACAGGAAGACCAAGGAATGATTGAATTAAGTGAATAATATTCTGAAAGAAGCAAACGTAGAAAGTTTGATAAATCATAGAAGTTGTATGAAAAGGTTTATGAATATGGAAGAGGCTAAGAATGTGTATCGACGTACGAAAATGTGGCGCTCTATTATCTATGCCTGCCCCGACAAAGATATGTTAAATGTAGCACGACAGAGGAAGGTGTATAAAGATTGAAACGAGACCCGGTAAAACATAAGTATTCTTTATATTTCTGTATGGAGTAGAAACGTGGGCAAAAAATTATATTGATAGAAAAATGTTTGATATATTCGAGATATGGTGCTGTAGATGAATTTTGTGAATATATTCTACAGAAAAGAGAACTAACGAGTCTATAGTATTGCAACTCCATATAAACACTCGTCTCTCTACAATCTGTTATTAAAGGCTATTACTTTTCTTGAGACACATATGGAGACAAAATAATACAAGTCTCAAACAGACTATCATGCATGGTAATGTTTTTGGTATGAGACCAACAGGCCGCGCACTCTCCTATTGAGCAGATCAAATAAATGATATTACCAAATCCACCCTGTGTGAGGCTTTACTCCCGACTGAAGACATTAATAGTAGGATAAATATTGTACACACCTCATCATGAAGATCTCGATCGTCAGCCATAATTATGACGACTAGACGAAGAAAGGTTCTTGTCGTAAATGCCACATGCAATTAAAATTATACTCTTTATAATTAATGAATGGCTAGAGAGGTACATAGATTTACAAATACCTCTTGAACAGGGGCTTTCTTTTGAGTTGTGAATTCCATGAAAAATTTGTCAATGTAAGACAAATTATGGAGAAATGTCGTGAGTTCAACACACCAGCGGTGTTCTGCTTCATTGATTATAATATTGCCTTATACTGTGTATAATGGGGCAGCATGTTCAAAGATATTGTTAGAAATTAGATGCCTCATTCTACTCATCCTAAATCTATTCACAAATAGATAAACGCGCATCAATATCAAAGATGCTTAATGCTTAACCCTTCCCTACCTGTTATGTGTAACTAGTACACATTGCTTCTAAAAACTTTAATATCTCTATAAATGTAATAGATACTGAGTTCAGATTTTAGGTATTCCTCCGTAATACATTTACGGATTGAATGAAAAAAACAATATTAATAATAATTTTCACTAATCGGCCACATCAGAGATATTTGGGGAAAATCGGGAATAAATTCGCCTATACAATCAAACGTGTGTTAGTGTGTGACGTAGATATATTCATTCTAAAAAAACCGCTATGGGTGAGGAAGCGACGCTATTCATATCTCACTCTCACTCTACTTCAATATATTGGAACGCAAGAAATAGAATCTCAGTTCGCTCGCTTCAGTAGCTTTCGGGCAACCATTTGAGGTGGTCGCATGGCCCATTTTGTGAAAGTCGGCCAATATTTTTTTAATTTTTTCAGCAATAAAATTTCAATTATTATCACTTTTGACTTCACATTTAATTAATTTAAGCGATTGGCAATGAATATTCTTATTTTTCCTATTTTAAATTAAAAATTGATGTGTATTGAATACACAGGACCAGAACGGACGGATTTTTTTTATCACAGGAAGGTAACAGTTAAAGCAGAAAAGTGATTATAACAGGAATATTCTTTATGGCCAAAACTGTAAAAATTGTTTGGGAAAATACATCGTGCGGAGAACCTTAGATATACAAAATGAAATAACAACAATGGAAGGAAGATGCACATGTTATTTGCGGTTTGCTGATATCACCGCCTTTGTAGAATCCAGTGAAAACGAGCTTGTAGAAGTACACCGTAGTATAGAATCGATGAGAGAAATATCGGCTTGCACATCGATATCAGCAAAACTAATATTCACTGGCCATTCGAACACGGCAATAAGAAATAATGAACTGCATGACTTAGAACATATCTTTAGTTAGATATCGTGGGCTCCTTGATCACTTACAGGGGTGCTAATGATGAGGAGATAATGCGTAGAATCCACAATGAGAGCGATCAACTGTGAGTGATCTGGAAGATCGAAGAATCATAAGAAGATGTTTTATACTGTTATTATATACAGTACAATCTGGTGCACATGTGACAATATATTTTAACTAACCAGAAATGTATTATATTAAAAAGGCTTTTAAGTAAAAACCAGATTAGAATGCATATTATTGAAATTGGATATCAACGACTAATTGAATTGGTTCAATAAAGGCAAAGGAGGGAAAACAATTTAGGCAGTCGATCGGAGCGTGATTGTTATTGTTCACCATCCCTAGAGTTAAAACCTCTTTTGCCCAAAGGCAATATGCTTATTTGGCTCCCATGACATACAATGGCGTGCCGAATTCAATAAAGAAAAATGTAGGAAAATCATTAAGACAGTCGATCGGAGTGTGGTTGTTATTGCGACAGGATTTTGAGTGCTCGGGCTTTCAGGATGAATGACGTGTAGAAAAGATTTGTGTGGGCTCGTGAGGGTGGGTTTCTTCTTGTTGATTTTGTATTTGTGTTTCTGTATATTTTTGTTTTTATTTTTATTCTTATGATTGTGTGCGGCATATTGTGGGATGAAGGTTTTTGATATTTCTGGAGTGATGATGTGTGAAGAGTTTAATTTCGCATGATGTTTCCAGTTGTAATTGAGTGTCACTGTTTGTCAGGTTGATGAGAACGAGCAACGGGGTTTTGTTTTTGTGTAATCAAAAATCAGAAAGAAGTATCGATTTAGTTTTTCATATTAAATATCCTCAGTGGGATACAGGCAAAAGTCTAGTTTATTGGGGATACGACAAATGAAAGGCAACAAACCCAGATCTATTAAAATTGTATGTCCAAATTAAATCCTGTTGTTTCTCGCAAATTATATATATATTTCTTGTCATGTGTAATAATAAATAAAAAAATTAATAATTAAATAAATTCTGCCTGAAGTTATTCGGGAAAGGAGATAGAAATAAGTGTAGAGGGATTAATGCAATTGGTGATATAAAAAATAATTTATTGTTATTCTAATGTGCCGTTCCACAAAGTTCAAGATAAAATCTTCGATAAAAATGTTTCATTAGTTTATACTTAAATATCGATAAGAATGCAGCATAATCTGATTGAGCCAGGAAGATCATTTCAAAATCGAGCCGAGTGAATTGCAAAACATGATGTCATGTATCCCTACCAATGTTAATATGCTAATCTTATCATAAACTCTTATCCACATCCAATAAATATTATAAGTAAGCATGCAAACCAATGTTAAGCTTATCAATGTAAACCATATCTGTTCAATGTTATCTACATCCAATAAATATTAGTGTTATCACGTGTATGTCAAACTTAACTCAATGTATTATGTTTAAATTTATCATCTGTCTGAATTATCACGAGCTGCTTACTATCCAAATTCAATAAAGATTTCATATCACTAAATGTAAGTAAACAGCGAACGATACATTCCAGATAAATCGTCTGATATCGATTTGACCTTAAGGGCAACGATAACATACCCGACTAATTCCTTCTTAATCTATCTAAGGGTCGTGCGTATGGTTATCTTTGCTTTAAATAGGACGTCATATCAGAGGCAGCAATCATTATTCTTAAAACCACTACGATGTTAACATCATCGTTATTATTACTTCTAAAATACTGTTAATATTAGACTTCAATGAAATTCAACGATTATACAAATAAAATTACACAGTTGAAATTCTAAAAGTGTTCTCGTTGCAAAAGGCCATAACAGATGTATGATACGTTGGTTTACAGATAATTCTTTTACCATCAATTCGGGTCACTCCATGCCCAGAAAGAAAAATCGAAAGAAAGAGTCCGTGTATTTTAGATTCGAGTAAAAATTGCTGTCCATATTTAAAAAAAAAATAAGCTCTCATTTTTCAAGCTTTCTGACCCCTAATGTACCAGTACGAGTGCAGTATAGATATAGTGATCGGTTGCCACCGTGATACGGGCTCGTTCTAAAGGGATGCCTCACATTTTTCATTGAGAAATGTTTTCTACTGCAAGCTGGATTTAAACGTTCGATACATAAATACATTTTACTATATAAATACACTTTAGCGATTGAAGCAAGATGTTTTAGAAGTTAGCAAAAAATAAAACAGATACGAATGCGACGACGGCTTATTTATTATTTGAATATACTTGATAAATAAGTACTTGAGTGAGAAGTGCATCGATACGAATTGAATATTGACACTCTTGGATTATAGACTGAATAATTTCGGTCTCATATTTGTAAAATGTTTTCAATGTGTATTGGTTGATTGACTATATCTATGCCCTAGTTGTTAAGACGCCTAATTATGATAAGCCTAATTATGATAACTAATTAAACCATGTTTCGTAACAAGAATCAACACTTACATAAATGAATGATAACTTTATTTATTGTTCTACAGAAAATAACTAACCTGAGAGCTACCTTTATAAATTCAAACTCATTAAAAATATTGTAAAGGGTTTTTTTTTATCCTTCCTTCCCTGTGATGTGTAACTAGTACACATTGCTTCTAAAATCTTTAATATCTCCATAAATACTGGTTTTAGGTTTTTGGGATATAACTGTTTACCAGATGTTTTGATCGATGTACTTACTTTGACCTGAAGATGAGGCGAAAACCTTGAAACCGGTAGGGTTATACCGTTACAAAAAAGTCGAATAAACAGTGGTTGATAAAAATAAATTACAATAGAAATTAAGCATGATAGGGGGAAAAGAATATGTTTTTATTTTATATGAATATATAAACTGTTATTTATTATCATTAAATATTTCATTATCATTTAAAAAAATATGCATAATGTATTGGCCCTACTGGTTCAATTGTATGGTTTTTCAACATTACCGTTTTAAGGTCGAAATTTATACATCAGAGGATTAAATACTTTTTTCTAATATTCTACATATATTGAACCAATTCCTTCTGTAATTTTATGATCTCTTTCTTTTCAATTTTCAAAGGAAAATTTTATATAGCGCCGTTTATAGAAGAAACTCTCCTCAAACTGTAACTCGAACCCTCTATTATTAAACAAATCACGCCTGGCAGCTACAGCAACGCCCGAGTGAATCACGTATAAAAAATGTAACCAGTACAACCTTGTGGAATTATTTGCAAATCACAATCTCTTCCAACTAATTCGAAAAATATTTATGATGTCTGAAGAGAAGCCAAGACTGAACACCTCTTTTATGAAACTCTGGGTTCCAGATGGAATCGAACCCGCAACGTCCAGGTCGGTAGACAGGTGTCTTATCAACTAGACAAGCACTAAGCTCGTGTAAACATGGCATTTCGCTACACGCCGTTCAATATCCCTCCTAACTATTCCATCATCTGAAAAAAATACTTCCCATATAACAGAATTCCTTAGTTTGCTCCAACATTAATTTACTCCAAGAACTCATTCTTCCATTTATATCAAAACTTTTTACTTAACCATATGATAAATATTTTAAAATAACATTTAACCGTGATTTAATTCGAACTATTTCTTTCACTAACAAACGTTTTTTTTATGTTGTTACAGTACGTGTCGCTTCTCCGACCCCCCATCACTGAAAGCAGCGCCCCCGGAGCGGAAGTCATCGACAAGGTGGAATGGAAACAGGTACGCTATTCAGCTTCCTTAAACGGGTTAACCATACCTTTGCAAACGGGTAGGGGTTTATAAAAGAGGTATTTGATTGATCGAATATTCTAACCTTCTTTTTTAATTTTAACAAGTAAATATCCAAAACACCTCCCTGTCTTAAGCTGTGCTAGAAATTAAAGCGTTAGGTAGATTGTAGGGAAAAACACTGTTTGATATAATAAGTAATGATGACATTCAAAAATATTGCTGATTGAAAGAATATGCAGCGCTCAAGATGCATAAAATAACATTGAGATAATTGAATGTTTTTAAAAAATATCCACAAGAATAGTATAGAACATATTTTGATTTCTATCAAGTTTTCTCTTTTTTTTTTGCTGACAGTTAACCTGATGTTGTATTTGTGGGTTTATTTTTTCTACCTTGTATTATTTTTTAGTCTATATGTACAAGGGTGTGGGCTGAAAAACATCTGGTGTCCTCGCGGCCAGGCTCGTCCCATATTAATGGGGTGTATCTCGGTCGGGGGAGTAATTAGATGAGACCAGAGCTTGTTAAAGCTCATCTTTTAAATGTATTTTCTACTATTGATGTTGAGAAATATGTGCTATTTTATATATGGGTCGTTCACAAGCCAAGTGAACCAAGTCCATTCTGGTTAGTTTTGAGTAAACTACGTTCAAACATTTTAGTGTTTCTAATTTTGTACGGTATTTTAGTGATCGCAATTGAGAAAAGTGTTATATTAAGTACATTTACTACACTTATTTTGTACAAAAGCATTTTCTGCCAAAAGCTAAAGCTTTTCGCACACCTTTCATGCAGTGATCTAAAATTCAATATTTTAAAACTTGGTTCACTTGGCTTTTGAACTATCCATATGTTCATATTATGTTGCTTTTAATAAACATATATTTATTTATTTAACATATGAACATTTTGGAAAGACCTATAAAAACATTACATGACCAAATAAATAAAATTCTGAAAGAGGGAATAGTGAAAAATCTTTAAAAAAGGAAATAATGAGTGACGTGGCAAAAGAGAAAGATGCGTGGATTGAATTAAGAGGTATATTCTCTGCGTCTACTCCAATAGGGACATTACTTACCAGTCACTATAAGATCACTTAACTAGAGATTGATAATCTACCCGTACTTACAACAGACAAAATACTGTAGTACGAAATATTAAGAAAAACAAATTGCTTGTTCAAACTTAATAAAAAGTTATCGCACATTAATTAATAATTAAATTTGTACTTGTTTGGTGTCAATTATAAATTTATCGGAAAGTTTGAATCCCTAGACGCCCCGACCGCTTGAGGGGATTTCCACTAACAGGGAACGACTGCAATCAGCGGTCTCGTTTGCTCTCGCTTGTTACGTGAACGAACTAAACTACGATATTAACGTGTGGAGACGCTAATAATTCAATCAAGTCGTCTGTTTCTGTAAAATAATAAATTTCTTTTCGTATATAACTTTTTACGAACTGATTTAAGTTTTAGTAAAATCGAAAAAACTGACATCACAATGTAAGATTAATTTTCTTATTTTGTTTTATATTTCGAATGTTCTTATTAATAACTCTTCGACTAACCGAAAAATTC
Source organism: Odontocerum albicorne (assembly GCA_949825065.1). Classification (NCBI taxonomy): domain Eukaryota; kingdom Metazoa; phylum Arthropoda; class Insecta; order Trichoptera; family Odontoceridae; genus Odontocerum; species Odontocerum albicorne. The sequence continues at coordinate 2,336,169 of OX463842.1, read as the reverse complement.
CATGTTGCAAAAACCCTACACTTGCTCTCATATTGAATTATTTATTCATCTATTGTAATTTGCTTTATTTATATATTATTTATGTTATACGATGGTCATCCAGAAAGTAAGGTTACAACAATTATGTAGGATCGAAAAATGCTTGTATTTAATTGAAATTCACAGGATACTTCACAAATATATTAAACTATTTTTCAACGTTATTGCCGTCGAGATCAAGACATTTCTGTAGTCAGGGCACCAGATTTTGTATGCCAGTGTCATAGACCTACGCCACCAGCTCTTCCATCCACTTCTTTACAGTTTCCTCCAGGTGTAGTGACACACCCACGTCTCATTTCCCGTCACGATAGAGTCCAGAAAAGCTTCTCCCTCCTGTGCAAAACGGTCCAAAAATTCACGCGCGGCGGTCACGCGATTTTGACGGTGCTCCGGTGTGAGCATTCTGGGCACCCATCTCGCACACAACTTCTTGTAACCCAGTTCTTCCGACACAATATCACCAAGGAGACTTCGTGTAATGTCAGAAAATTCGTCGTGACGGTCGTCAAGCGTCACACGGCGGTCATTTTGCCTCTTTAAGTTTTTACACAAGATCGTCAGAAATCAGTGTATCAGTACGGCCTTCTCTGAACAACCTAAACCACTTCGTGACATGTTGTCGACTCATCCCATCACTACCATAAACTTCCACGAGGTTCCAATGGATTATCGCGGCGGTATTGTTCTCCAAAGTCAAAAAACGGATGATCGCGCGGATCTCGCACGGACGGGAGGGGGCGGGAGCGCGCGATGACCTCTCCATCGGAAGAGTTTACTGTGACTGAACAAAATGGCCGACAAACACGCGGGATCAAACAAACTGGCCGTTAGGATCCCCCTACACGCTAGGTGCGCCAACTTTGAAACAAAAAAAATCCCCCGGCCTCAGGAGCCCTTGTAACCTTACTTTCTAGATGACCCTCGTAGTTAAGGCATTAAAATTTGGGAGGTTTAAAGACATTGTAATTTGTTTTATCACACACTGTTTATTCCTCTTTATGTACCGGTATAATCCTACCGGTGTTAAGGTGTTCCCTCATCCTCAGGGGAGCACAAACAAGGTTTTTTTTGTGCTCCCTTGATAATGAGGTGAAAATCTTGAAATCGGTAGGTTTATACCGTTAAATAAAGTGGAATAAACAGTGTTTCATAAAACAAATTACAATTGCTTTACTTTTTCTGATTTGTTGGAAGATATTGTTAATAAATATTTCCCTTGTTTTATAAAATGAGAATTTAACATAATTTTACTGTAGATTTTCTTTATTTCCCAAATAAATTCACTAAAATATCTTAAAATAAGTTCTTCATTTAGGCAGCCTTGACCTCCTCCAGAGTCCACTGATATTCAGCCACTGATATCAGTCCTAGATAGCGTGTCACAGTTTCTTTTTGAATCCCCAACATGTCCTTGAAGTAATTGTCCTTCAGCCTCAATCTCATCGCGCTTTTGTAAGCGAGACTCCTCCAAATTATTTATTTGCCCTTACCATCCAAAATCAATAAAAAAAATCGTAAATATAGAATTATTTTAAAAGCTCGTTCATTTTATTTTTGTATCGTCTTCACCGAAATTCATTTTCATACATATGTAGCTCCAAAAAAGCTTACTTGACCCTTTGTCTAAGAGATATTAAGGCAATACTGTTTTTTTTTTGTTAGGACAATTTCGTCATTTTTCACTTTTAATTAATAGAATATACTTTAATGGATTTCTCGCCAATGTCGATTTTAAATTCGGAAATTCTAAAAATCCCATTGATTCAATAACTGACAGATTTCTATGGTTAAAACTACTTTTGATATATATTGTAAAACCTGGTGGGCTCATTAGCACGTGGTAATCTCTTCCAGCCTGCCAGAAAACTGTGTGTCTAAGAATGTATGTCTAAGATTCATTTTCAACCTACGAAAGTACGATCATATAACTTCATACCAGAAGGCATTGAACTGGTTAAATGTTAGAAATAGACAGCAAATTTACATACTTTCTCTATTGTATAATATCCTTAACTATCCCGCCGCCCACTCTTATCTCGCCGAAAATTTTCAGCGTCTTTCCAATCATGGATTAGCGCTACGCTCAAACAGAGATTGTTTATTGGCTCCTCATTTTTTACGTCGTGCTTTAATGTCCATGCAGTGAGACTCTGTAATCAGTTACAAACCAATATAAGACTCGCTCCGTTCTTGGCATGCTTTAAGAAGCGACTGAAAAAACTCTTCATTTTTTGTCAGTAAAATAACGTGTTTCATTCCTGATGTTTCTTTTCCTTTCCTCTCCACCATCCCTTCCTTTCATTTTGATTGATGATATTTCACTGTATATGAAAAATAATGTTTGGGTGATTGTCCGTCTTTGTGGGGTTCGTGGGCATATGCTCACGTATGTGTTTATGGATTTCGTGGGGAGGAATAGTCATTTGAATGATTTATGCGACCACATAACTTGATTCATTTACTTTTGTCTGTTAAGTTGGAAGAGATTGCCACCTGGCAATAAGCCTTCCAGATTGTATTTGCAATAAAAGTGTTAAATAAGTAAATAAATTAATAAAACTGCTAAAATGAAATCGATCCATTAGGGGGGTGGTTAAATGAGGGAGGCTGGATCCAACCTGGTGAAGGTCAGAGGACAGACATATTACTAAATATACTACGGAGGTGGCCATTAAAAAAATCTTGACTCGAGTATGAAAATTATATATTCGTATAAGTTATGATGTGTTTTCTATCTTTATATCCCTACAATCACAAGACAGAATGCATCTAACCAACCAGACCATAGAAACTCTGTCCTAAAACTGTTCTTATCTGATTTTCGTTTTTCTACAGTTGCAAGTAATTATCGCCACACCCGCTCGTCTCATTCTATAATTTTGATTCAAATACCACTCGTGATCTTTTTGCAATGAAAAAGATCTTCTCTACTTCCCCATCATTTCATGCTTTTCCTCTTATCATTTTGATGGATAAATTTTTAAAGCTTTCCCATAAAAATTGAACTTTCAGTCAGGTGTCAGCAAATAGCGTAGGTGTATTAAATTAAATGGAAAAATAAACCAGATTTTTTTTTGCGAGAATAATTCTGAAAGGCATATTTTAAATCGGAAAGTGATAGATGATCGAATTTTTATCCGTTTAAAATGTTGTGATTATTTTTAAAATAATATCCATATGATAAAGATGTTTTTTATACATTTTTAATCTTTTTATTTTGCATTTTATTTTTTATTTTTTTGACATTGATAAAAAAGTTTTACTTTTAAGTACTTTACATGTATGTCTCTTGAGAAGGATAGTAAAAAGGCATTTGCCTGTGATACAAAAATCGAGGAAATTTTTATTCAAAAATAATAATATTCATAATTATTTTACAAGAATAATATGTTTATTTATAAGTATAAACCAACAGTAACTAAGAAAAACCCATATAATTCAGTCAATTTTTAAAGATTTATTTTAAACTTACAGGACATATTAGATAATGTTTTTATTTACAATACTCATAGTTTGATCTACCTTTGGCTTCGATGGTGACGTTGAGTTTGCTGATGAACGCATCACACGTTGCCAGAACGTGAGGATTCGCTGCCATTCTCGAAGAATACACATTTGAGCGCCTTCGAACTTGGATGTTTTTTTAGAACATTGGTCTCTGAAATACATGAAGACCTGCAAAATAGTCTGGAAAAGTGGAAAAGAATCTTGAAGAACAATGGATTGAGACTGAGCAGAAAGAAAACAGAGATTCTGTACCTACCATTCGAGAACACAAATGCTGTCACTCCCGTAATGCAAATGGATGGAGAAACATTACAAAATTGTGACTCCTTTAAGTATCTTGGGTCACTCTTCCATAGCGATGGAGGATGTGCAGCAGATGTAACACATAGAATTAGTGTGGGAGGGATGAAGTTTAGATCAATGACGGGAGTTCTATGTGATCCGAAAATGCCAGTAAAGTTAAAAGGAAAAGTATACCAAACGATTGTTAGACCCGCACTCATCTATAGCTCCAAATGCTGGACGATGTATAACTCTTACTCTGGGCAACTAGAAACTGCTAAAATGCGCATGCTAAGATGGTCAACAGGTGTGTCCCTAAGAGACAAAATAAAAAGTTCACGCATTCGTGGAAGCCTGGGTGCTACAGACATCAACAGTAAGACGGAGGAGAGGCGATTGAGATGGTATGAGCACGTTGGACGCAGAACACCCAATCACATTGTGAACCAGGCAATCTTCATGGATCTGTAGGGAATACCTACGTCCCTAAATAATTGTCAAACATAATTTGTTGTTAAAATAAATTGTAAACATACAGGGTCAACGATCGATGAATCAAACTCTGAACTATCTACAATTGTCACATACTAGAAACGTCAACAATGTGTACTCACAAATAGTATTTACATTCGAATAACAACCAGAGGAAGGCCAAAGAATTTATGGGTGATGCAAAAATATAACCTGATGCAGAGGCACGGCCTGGGGGACGTAGTCCGGGACAGAAGAGCATACAACCCGAGGACGAGGAGAGCTGACCCCAACAGTCTTCGCAAACAGTGAGTTGGGATGGAGCCAGGGAGAAGAAGGTCTGTGAAATACTTAAAGTGAAGTAATCTGCTGAAATGACGTTTAGGGAATATGGGGTTCACTGTTCTGCAGAAATTAAACATAAAACGTTTTTATGAAGAATTTGTTGATTTTCTCTTGGTTTGTGGAACGGCGCTGAATCCTGGAAGAACGTCAATGGTCTGAATCTAAATTGTTTATGTGTTTTCGCGGCAGACAGTTTTGTTTACCTAGATGCCCTCTGGGTTGATGAAAACCAGTGGTCACAGCGGTCTAAACTATGAAAGAAGCTGGCTGTTGCTTTCTTACTGCAAATCTAAACTCCAGATTATCGTTGGACTCAATTTATTTATTTTGTTATTTATCATTACACATAACAAGAAATATACATCATTTGTGAAAACACAACAGGTTATTTGATTTGGACATACAATTTTAATGGATCTGGGTTTGTTGCCTTTTATTTGTCGTATCCCTAGTAAACTAGGCTTTTGCCTGTATCTCACTGAGGATATTTAGCATAAAAAAATAAATCGATACTTCTTTCCGATTTTTGATTACACAAAAACAAAACCCCGTTGCACGTTCTCATCAACCTGACAAACAGTAACACTCAATTAAAATTATAAACATCATGCGAATTTAAACTCCTCACACATCATCACTCCAGAAAGACAAAAAATATTCGTCCCACAGTATACCGCACACAATCATAAGAATAAAAATCAAAAAAACATACAGAAACACAAAAACAAAAAAATTTAAAACAACAAGATTTATTCAATTTTACTGTATTTAATATTTAATTACCTTTAACACTTCAGGTTATTAAAAATTAAATATATCTGATAGATAAGCTATCACAGGGTGTGGTATCATCCCATCTCGTTTGAGTGATTTTTACGTGAAAGATCTAGGAAAAATTCTGAGTCTGAATGCTGCAAAATTCAAAGTCATGGCAATTGAAAACTGTGAGAATAAATGTGTGTTAATACGATATTTAGGGGAAAAATGAATGATTTAAACAGGTGAAAAATATATTTTCATACGATGAGAAGGTGGAATGGGTATAGACAACAATGTCAAAAGGAAACTAAAATATCAATGAAAATCAAAATCTGCATAAATGTCGTCTCATTGATGTGTGGAAGTGAAACGTGTACGTAGAAAATGAATAAAAGAAGTCGAGTAAATGCAGAGGGAAGGCAAACACTGAGAAAGTAAAATTTTAAAATAAATAAAAGTAAGAAGTAAGGTAAATCAAAAGAGCTCTATGAAATGATGTACGGATGTGGTGGAGGCGAAGAAATTGCTGTGATCGGAAATGATGGCATTCTTTCATATCTGACTACCCCAACAAGAAAATTACTTGATGGTATATTTGTATCAAAAATAAAAGTTTGAATACCAATGGACACAATAGATTGATCTTACGTGACAAATTTTATTCAATCGACATGAATAGATTTCTTAAACTTTCCTTGTCTCGTGATTCCTGGCAGGTATTTTTTTTTCATTTTTATTGTTTTCATAAAAGCGTTAAGTTTTTGCCTTTCATGAAAAAACTTTTTTTGTAGATAACCTTTTCCACGGAATACTTAGTTGTTTTTCGAAAGGTTGCTTAAAGTTTGACTTAAGAGGTTCTTACTTTTTTAACTGAGTTTATTGTTATCAGTAGCTTCGTTTTAAAGCCGGATTTATGATGATCTCCGTAGCTTAGTTGATAGCACGCTTGATTTACGTCTAAAGGTTTCGAGCTCGAATCCCGATGGAAACGGAATAATTGGCGGCCGTGGTCTAAATATTAGCATTCATGCTTAGCAAGCGAGCACTCCAGGTTTGGTATTGTTTTTAAATTATTTAAGATCTGAACATATATTGTATTTGTATGATACAATCCAGTATTTTGGCAATATCATGAAAATAGAGCCGAATAGCCTGGAGAGACTTGTGGTCGCTGGAAGCTTCAAAGGAACGAGATCTCGAGGAAGTTACCCCAACTAGATGGAATAAACTGATCAGGACTGCGATGGAATCTTCAATATCGGATGTTCTCCGATCAACCCGGTACATATCCAGATGGAAGGAAACCATGAAAAGGGTCATCGACGGCTGCTGCCATTCTCAGACATGAGAGGCAGGATGACGGAGAATGCTAATATGATGTTTATATTATGCACATAAACAACACAAACCAGAGCTATATAAAACAACGAGTAGGTCTATTGAAAGATTGTTATAAATTTAACCTGTCAATCGTCTTGAAACTTTGATTTCTTTGCCATCGGCAATTCGGATTTGATTTATCCATAAAGTGTGCTTATTCAAACGCAACAACTGACACCATATAAACCAGTACACATGCGTTTTATAACCTCAATATGATTGATAATCGTGCTCGATAACAGAAACATCTATGTCATCAGACATTAAAAAGTGTCTTGCTTGTTAGCTTAGAAATGTTGCATTACAATAAGCCACGTTTATGTTGTTTACAATAAAGCATAATACAATACAAGAAGCGACAGTCATCAATTGCAAATATGTACATTTGTTTTATTTAAAAACAAACGCGTTGAAATAACAATTTTTGTTTCACTACATTTAAGATTTAAAGGTGTTTATTTTGATTTATTTTTAATATTCTGGTTACAGCTATTAATACAATAATAAACATAAAAATAAAAGCTCTACAGAAGCTGTAAACACTACCTCCCAGCACTAATCTTCGTAGCTCCTCTGTAATCCCTTCATTATTCTTAGCCTTTCTGTGTTCCTCCAATCCTCCTGGCAACACGATCCACCCATATTCTTTAGAGATATTTTTTACAAGCGCTGTTGCATTTCTGAAATATAACTCCTGAAAGAAAAACTAAATATGTTTGTTATTTTAATGTAAAAACTGAAATATCTTTTTAAATTTATTTCAGAAATGACACCGGTTCAAATGTTAATTCATTTAATTTATTTAAATATTAATACTAAACGCAAATTAAATCATCATATATGAAAGTATGGTACGAAAAAATAATGAAATTCATTTTAGTATTAACACTTAACGCAGATTTAATCATCATATATGAAAGTATGGTACGAAAAAATAATGAAATTCATTTTAGTATTAACACTTAACGCAGATTTAATCATCATATATGAAAGTATGGTACGAAAAAATAATGAAATTCATTTTAGTATTAACACTTAACGCAGATTTAATCATCATATATGAAAGTATGGTACGAAAAAATAATGAAATTCATTTTAGTATTAACACTTAACGCAGATTTAATCATCATATATGAAAGTATGGTACGAAAAAATAATGAAATTCATTTTAGTATTAACACTTAACGCAGATTTAATCATCATATATGAAAGTATGGTACGAAAAAATAATGAAATTCATTTTAGTATTAACACTTAACGCAGATTTAATCATCATATATGAAAGTATGGTACGAAAAAATAATGAAATTCATTTTAGTATTAACACTTAACGCAGATTTAATCATCATAAATGAAAGTATGGTACGAAAAAATAATGAAATTCATTTTAGTATTAACACTTAACGCAGATTTAATCATCATATATGAAAGTATGGTACGAAAAAATAATGAAATTCATTTTAGTATTAACACTTAACGCAGATTTAATCATCATATATGAAAGTATGGTACGAAAAAATAATGAAATTCATTTTAGTATTAACACTTAACGCAGATTTAATCATCATATATGAAAGTATGGTACGAAAAAATAATGAAATTCATTTTAGTATTAACACTTAACGCAGATTTAATCATCATATATGAAAGTATGGTACGAAAAAATAATGAAATTCATTTTAGTATTAACACTTAACGCAGATTTAATCATCATATATGAAAGTATGGTACGAAAAAATAATGAAATTCATTTTAGTATTAACACTTAACGCAGATTTAATCATCATATATGAAAGTATGGTACGAAAAAATAATGAAATTCATTTTAGTATTAACACTTAACGCAGATTTAATCATCATATATGAAAGTATGGTACGAAAAAATAATGAAATTCATTTTAGTATTAACACTTAACGCAGATTTAATCATCATATATGAAAGTATGGTACGAAAAAATAATGAAATTCATTTTAGTATTAACACTTAACGCAGATTTAATCATCATATATGAAAGTATGGTACGAAAAAATAATGAAATTCATTTTAGTATTAACACTTAACGCAGATTTAATCATCATAAATGAAAGTATGGTACGAAAAAATAATGAAATTCATTTTAGTATTAACACTTAACGCAGATTTAATCATCATATATGAAAGTATGGTACGAAAAAATAATGAAATTCATTTTAGTATTAACACTTAACGCAGATTTAATCATCATATATGAAAGTATGGTACGAAAAAATAATGAAATTCATTTTAGTATTAACACTTAACGCAGATTTAATCATCATATATGAAAGTATGGTACGAAAAAATAATGAAATTCATTTTAGTATTAACACTTAACGCAGATTTAATCATCATATATGAAAGTATGGTACGAAAAAATAATGAAATTCATTTTAGTATTAACACTTAACGCAGATTTAATCATCATATATGAAAGTATGGTACGAAAAAATAATGAAATTCATTTTAGTATTAACACTTAACGCAGATTTAATCATCATATATGAAAGTATGGTACGAAAAAATAATGAAATTCATTTTAGTATTAACACTTAACGCAGATTTAATCATCATATATGAAAGTATGGTACGAAAAAATAATGAAATTCATTTTAGTATTAACACTTAACGCAGATTTAATCATCATAAATGAAAGTATGGTACGAAAAAATAATGAAATTCATTTTAGTATTAACACTTAACGCAGATTTAATCATCATATATGAAAGTATGGTACGAAAAAATAATGAAATTCATTTTAGTATTAACACTTAACGCAGATTTAATCATCATATATGAAAGTATGGTACGAAAAAATAATGAAATTCATTTTAGTATTAACACTTAACGCAGATTTAATCATCATATATGAAAGTATGGTACGAAAAAATAATGAAATTCATTTTAGTATTAACACTTAACGCAGATTTAATCATCATATATGAAAGTATGGTACGAAAAAATAATGAAATTCATTTTAGTATTAACACTTAACGCAGATTTAATCATCATATATGAAAGTATGGTACGAAAAAATAATGAAATTCATTTTAGTATTAACACTTAACGCAGATTTAATCATCATATATGAAAGTATGGTACGAAAAAATAATGAAATTCATTTTAGTATTAACACTTAACGCAGATTTAATCATCATATATGAAAGTATGGTACGAAAAAATAATGAAATTCATTTTAGTATTAACACTTAACGCAGATTTAATCATCATATATGAAAGTATGGTACGAAAAAATAATGAAATTCATTTTAGTATTAACACTTAACGCAGATTTAATCATCATATATGAAAGTATGGTACGAAAAAATAATGAAATTCATTTTAGTATTAACACTTAACGCAGATTTAATCATCATATATGAAAGTATGGTACGAAAAAATAATGAAATTCATTTTAGTATTAACACTTAACGCAGATTTAATCATCATATATGAAAGTATGGTACGAAAAAATAATGAAATTCATTTTAGTATTAACACTTAACGCAGATTTAATCATCATATATGAAAGTATGGTACGAAAAAATAATGAAATTCATTTTAGTATTAACACTTAACGCAGATTTAATCATCATAAATGAAAGTATGGTACGAAAAAATAATGAAATTCATTTTAGTATTAACACTTAACGCAGATTTAATCATCATATATGAAAGTATGGTACGAAAAAATAATGAAATTCATTTTAGTATTAACACTTAACGCAGATTTAATCATCATATATGAAAGTATGGTACGAAAAAATAATGAAATTCATTTTAGTATTAACACTTAACGCAGATTTAATCATCATATATGAAAGTATGGTACGAAAAAATAATGAAATTCATTTTAGTATTAACACTTAACGCAGATTTAATCATCATATATGAAAGTATGGTACGAAAAAATAATGAAATTCATTTTAGTATTAACACTTAACGCAGATTTAATCATCATATATGAAAGTATGGTACGAAAAAATAATGAAATTCATTTTAGTATTAACACTTAACGCAGATTTAATCATCATATATGAAAGTATGGTACGAAAAAATAATGAAATTCATTTTAGTATTAACACTTAACGCAGATTTAATCATCATATATGAAAGTATGGTACGAAAAAATAATGAAATTCATTTTAGTATTAACACTTAACGCAGATTTAATCATCATATATGAAAGTATGGTACGAAAAAATAATGAAATTCATTTTAGTATTAACACTTAACGCAGATTTAATCATCATATATGAAAGTATGGTACGAAAAAATAATGAAATTCATTTTAGTATTAACACTTAACGCAGATTTAATCATCATATATGAAAGTATGGTACGAAAAAATAATGAAATTCATTTTAGTATTAACACTTAACGCAGATTTAATCATCATATATGAAAGTATGGTACGAAAAAATAATGAAATTCATTTTAGTATTAACACTTAACGCAGATTTAATCATCATATATGAAAGTACGGTGTGAAAAAATAATAAAAAGGATAAAATTAATTTTAATATTAACACTTTAAACATATTGCAACGGTGTGAAAAAATAATGAAAGGAATGGAATTTATTTTAATACTAACACTTTACGCAGATTTAATCATCATATATGAAAGGATGGTACGAAAAAATAATGAAATTCATTTTAGTATTAACACTTAACGCAGATTTAATCATCAAATATGAAAGTACGGTGTGAAAAAATAATAAAAAGGATAAAATTAATTTTAATATTAACACTTTAAACATATTGCAACGGTGTGAAAAAATAATGAAAGGAATGGAATTTATTTTAATATTAACACTTTACGCAGATTTAATCATCATATATGAAAGTATGGTACGAAAAAATAATGAAATTCATTTTAGTATTAACACTTAACGCAGATTTAATCATCATATATGAAAGTACGGTGTGAAAAAATAATAAAAAGCATAAAATTAATTTTAATATTAACACTTTAAACATATTGCAACGGTGTGAAAAAATAATGAAAGGAATGGAATTTATTTTAATATTAACACTTTACGCAGATTTAATCATCATAAATGAAAGTATGGTACAAAAAAATAATAAAATTCATTTTAGTATTAACACTTAACGCAGATTTAATCATCATATATGAAAGGACGGTGTGAAAAAATAATAAAAAGGATAAAATTAATTTTAATATTAACACTTTAAACATATTGCAACGGTGTGAAAAAATAATGAAAGGAATGGAATTTATTTTAATATTAACACTTTACGCAGATTTAATCATCATATATGAAAGTATGGTACGAAAAAATAATGAAATTCATTTTAGTATTAACACTTAACGCAGATTTAATCATCATATATGAAAGTACGGTGTGAAAAAATAATAAAAAGGATAAAATTAATTTTAATATTAACACTTTAAACATATTGCAACGGTGTGAAAAAATAATGAAAGGAATGGAATTTATTTTAATATTAACACTTTACGCAGATTTAATCATCATATATGAAAGTATGGTACGAAAAAATAATGAAATTCATTTTAGTATTAACACTTAACGCAGATTTAATCATCATATATGAAAGTACGGTGTGAAAAAATAATAAAAAGCATAAAATTAATTTTAATATTAACACTTTAAAAATATTGCAACGGTGTGAAAAAATAATGAAAGGAATGGAATTTATTTTGTAATATTAACACTTTACGCAGATTAAATCATCATAAATGAAAGTATGGTACAAAAAAATAATAAAATTCATTTTAGTATTAACACTTAACGCAGATTTAATCATCATATATGAAAGTACGGTGTGAAAAAATAATAAAAAGGATAACATTAGTTTTAATATTAACACTTTAAACATATTGCAACGGTGTGAAAAAATAATGAAAGGAATGGAATTTATTTTAATATTAACACTTTACGCAGATTTAATCATCATAAATGAAAGTATGGTACGAAAAAATAATGAAATTCATTTTAGTATTAACACTTAATGCAGATTTAATCATCATATATGAAAGTACGGTGTGAAAAAATAATAAAAAGGATAAAATTAATTTTAATATTAACACTTTAAACATATTGCAACGGTGTGAAAAAATAATGAAAGGAATGGAATTTATTTTAATATTAACACTTTACGCAGATTTAATCATCATAAATGAAAGTATGGTACGAAAAAATAATGAAATTCATTTTAGTATTAACACTTAACGCAGATTTAATCATCATATATGAAAGTATGGTACGAAAAAATAATGAAATTCATTTTAGTATTAACACTTAACGCAGATTTAATCATCATATATGAAAGTATGGTACGAAAAAATAATGAAATTCATTTTAGTATTAACACTTAACGCAGATTTAATCATCATATATGAAAGTATGGTACGAAAAAATAATGAAATTCATTTTAGTATTAACACTTAACGCAGATTTAATCATCATATATGAAAGTACGGTGTGAAAAAATAATAAAAAGGATAAAATTAATTTTAATATTAACACTTTAAACATATTGCAACGGTGTGAAAAAATAATGAAAGGAATGGAATTTATTTTAATACTAACACTTTACGCAGATTTAATCATCATATATGAAAGGATGGTACGAAAAAATAATGAAATTCATTTTAGTATTAACACTTAACGCAGATTTAATCATCAAATATGAAAGTACGGTGTGAAAAAATAATAAAAAGGATAAAATTAATTTTAATATTAACACTTTAAACATATTGCAACGGTGTGAAAAAATAATGAAAGGAATGGAATTTATTTTAATATTAACACTTTACGCAGATTTAATCATCATATATGAAAGTATGGTACGAAAAAATAATGAAATTCATTTTAGTATTAACACTTAACGCAGATTTAATCATCATATATGAAAGTACGGTGTGAAAAAATAATAAAAAGCATAAAATTAATTTTAATATTAACACTTTAAACATATTGCAACGGTGTGAAAAAATAATGAAAGGAATGGAATTTATTTTAATATTAACACTTTACGCAGATTTAATCATCATAAATGAAAGTATGGTACAAAAAAATAATAAAATTCATTTTAGTATTAACACTTAACGCAGATTTAATCATCATATATGAAAGGACGGTGTGAAAAAATAATAAAAAGGATAAAATTAATTTTAATATTAACACTTTAAACATATTGCAACGGTGTGAAAAAATAATGAAAGGAATGGAATTTATTTTAATATTAACACTTTACGCAGATTTAATCATCATATATGAAAGTATGGTACGAAAAAATAATGAAATTCATTTTAGTATTAACACTTAACGCAGATTTAATCATCATATATGAAAGTACGGTGTGAAAAAATAATAAAAAGGATAAAATTAATTTTAATATTAACACTTTAAACATATTGCAACGGTGTGAAAAAATAATGAAAGGAATGGAATTTATTTTAATATTAACACTTTACGCAGATTTAATCATCATATATGAAAGTATGGTACGAAAAAATAATGAAATTCATTTTAGTATTAACACTTAACGCAGATTTAATCATCATATATGAAAGTACGGTGTGAAAAAATAATAAAAAGCATAAAATTAATTTTAATATTAACACTTTAAAAATATTGCAACGGTGTGAAAAAATAATGAAAGGAATGGAATTTATTTTGTAATATTAACACTTTACGCAGATTAAATCATCATAAATGAAAGTATGGTACAAAAAAATAATAAAATTCATTTTAGTATTAACACTTAACGCAGATTTAATCATCATATATGAAAGTACGGTGTGAAAAAATAATAAAAAGGATAACATTAGTTTTAATATTAACACTTTAAACATATTGCAACGGTGTGAAAAAATAATGAAAGGAATGGAATTTATTTTAATATTAACACTTTACGCAGATTTAATCATCATAAATGAAAGTATGGTACGAAAAAATAATGAAATTCATTTTAGTATTAACACTTAATGCAGATTTAATCATCATATATGAAAGTACGGTGTGAAAAAATAATAAAAAGGATAAAATTAATTTTAATATTAACACTTTAAACATATTGCAACGGTGTGAAAAAATAATGAAAGGAATGGAATTTATTTTAATATTAACACTTTACGCAGATTTAATCATCATAAATGAAAGTATGGTACGAAAAAATAATGAAATTCATTTTAGTATTAACACTTAACGCAGATTTAATCATCATATATGAAAGTACGGTGTGAAAAAATAATAAAAAGCATAAAATTAATTTTAATATTAACACTTTAAACATATTGCAACGGTGTGAAAAAATAATGAAAGGAATGGAATTTATTTTAATATTAACACTTTACGCAGATTTAATCATCATAAATGAAAGTATGGTACGAAAAAATAATGAAATTCATTTTAGTATTAACACTTAATGCAGATTTAATCATCATATATGAAAGTACGGTGTGAAAAAATAATAAAAAGGATAAAATTAATTTTAATATTAACACTTTAAACATATTGCAACGGTGTGAAAAAATAATGAAAGGAATGGAATTTATTTTAATATTAACACTTTACGCAGATTTAATCATCATATATGAAAGGATGGTACGAAAAAATAATGAAATTCATTTTAGTATTAACACTTAACGCAGATTTAATCATCATATATGAAAGTACGGTGTGAAAAAATAATAAAAAGGATAAAATTTATTTTAATATTAACACTTTAAACATATTGCAACGGTGTGAAAAAATAATGAAAGGAATGGAATTTATTTTAATATTAACACTTTACGCAGATTTAATCATCATATATGAAAGTATGGTACGAAAAAATAATGAAATTCATTTTAGTATTAACACTTAACGCAGATTTAATCATCATATATGAAAGTACGGTGTGAAAAAATAATAAAAAGCATAAAATTAATTTTAATATTAACACTTTAAACATATTGCAACGGTGTGAAAAAATAATGAAAGGAATGGAATTTATTTTAATATTAACACTTTACGCAGATTTAATCATCATAAATGAAAGTATGGTACAAAAAAATAATAAAATTCATTTTAGTATTAACACTTAACGCAGATTTAATCATCATATATGAAAGGACGGTGTGAAAAAATAATAAAAAGGATAAAATTAATTTTAATATTAACACTTTAAACATATTGCAACGGTGTGAAAAAATAATGAAAGGAATGGAATTTATTTTAATATTAACACTTTACGCAGATTTAATCATCATATATGAAAGTATGGTACGAAAAAATAATGAAATTCATTTTAGTATTAACACTTAACGCAGATTTAATCATCATATATGAAAGTACGGTGTGAAAAAATAATAAAAAGGATAAAATTAATTTTAATATTAACACTTTAAACATATTGCAACGGTGTGAAAAAATAATGAAAGGAATGGAATTTATTTTAATATTAACACTTTACGCAGATTTAATCATCATATATGAAAGTATGGTACGAAAAAATAATGAAATTCATTTTAGTATTAACACTTAACGCAGATTTAATCATCATATATGAAAGTACGGTGTGAAAAAATAATAAAAAGCATAAAATTAATTTTAATATTAACACTTTAAAAATATTGCAACGGTGTGAAAAAATAATGAAAGGAATGGAATTTATTTTGTAATATTAACACTTTACGCAGATTAAATCATCATAAATGAAAGTATGGTACAAAAAAATAATAAAATTCATTTTAGTATTAACACTTAACGCAGATTTAATCATCATATATGAAAGTACGGTGTGAAAAAATAATAAAAAGGATAACATTAGTTTTAATATTAACACTTTAAACATATTGCAACGGTGTGAAAAAATAATGAAAGGAATGGAATTTATTTTAATATTAACACTTTACGCAGATTTAATCATCATAAATGAAAGTATGGTACGAAAAAATAATGAAATTCATTTTAGTATTAACACTTAATGCAGATTTAATCATCATATATGAAAGTTCGGTGTGAAAAAATAATAAAAAGGATAAAATTAATTTTAATATTAACACTTTAAACATATTGCAACGGTGTGAAAAAATAATGAAAGGAATGGAATTTATTTTAATATTAACACTTTACGCAGATTTAATCATCATATATGAAAGGATGGTACGAAAAAATAATGAAATTCATTTTAGTATTAACACTTAACGCAGATTTAATCATCATATATGAAAGTACGGTGTGAAAAAATAATAAAAAGGATAAAATTAATTTTAATATTAACACTTTAAACATATTGCAACGGTGTGAAAAAATAATGAAAGGAATGGAATTTATTTTAATATTAACACTTTACGCAGATTTAATCATCATAAATGAAAGTATGGTACGAAAAAATAATGAAATTCATTTTAGTATTAACACTTAACGCAGATTTAATCATCATATATGAAAGTACGGTGTGAAAAAATAATAAAAAGGATAAAATTTATTTTAATATTAACACTTTAAACATATTGCAACGGTGTGAAAAAATAATGAAAGGAATGGAATTTATTTTAATATTAACACTTTACGCAGATTTAATCATCATATATGAAAGTATGGTACGAAAAAATAATGAAATTCATTTTAGTATTAACACTTAACGCAGATTTAATCATCATATATGAAAGTACGGTGTGAAAAAATAATAAAAAGGATAAAATTAATTTTAATATTAACACTTTAAACATATTGCAACGGTGTGAAAAAATAATGAAAGGAATGGAATTTATTTTAATATTAACACTTTACGCAGATTTAATCATCATATATGAAAGGATGGTACGAAAAAATAATGAAATTCAGTTTAGTATTAACACTTAACGCAGATTTAATCATCATATATGAAAGTACGGTGTGAAAAAATAATAAAAGGAATGGAATTTATTTTAATATTAACACTTTACGCAGATTTAATCATCATAAATGAAAGTATGGTACGAAAAAATAATGAAATTCATTTTAGTATTAACACTTAACGCAGATTTAATCATCATATATGAAAGTACGGTGTGAAAAAATAATAAAAAGGATAAAATTTATTTTAATATTAACACTTTAAACATATTGCAACGGTGTGAAAAAATAATGAAAGGAATGGAATTTATTTTAATATTAACACTTTACGCAGATTTAATCATCATATATGAAAGTATGGTACGAAAAAATAATGAAATTCATTTTAGTATTAACACTTAACGCACATTTAATCATCATATATGAAAGTACGGTGTGAAAAAATAATAAAAAGGATAAAATTAATTTTAATATTAACACTTTAAACATATTGCAACGGTGTGAAAAAATAATGAAAGGAATGGAATTTATTTTAATATTAACACTTTACGCAGATTTAATCATCATATATGAAAGTATGGTACGAAAAAATAATGAAATTCATTTTAGTATTAACACTTAACGCAGATTTAATCATCATATATGAAAGTACGGTGTGAAAAAATAATAAAAAGCATAAAATTAATTTTAATATTAACACTTTAAAAATATTGCAACGGTGTGAAAAAATAATGAAAGGAATGGAATTTATTTTGTAATATTAACACTTTACGCAGATTAAATCATCATAAATGAAAGTATGGTACAAAAAAATAATAAAATTCATTTTAGTATTAACACTTAACGCAGATTTAATCATCATATATGAAAGTACGGTGTGAAAAAATAATAAAAAGGATAACATTAATTTTAATATTAACACTTTAAACATATTGCAACGGTGTGAAAAAATAATGAAAGGAATGGAATTTATTTTAATATTAACACTTTACGCAGATTCAATCATCGTATATGAAAGTACGGTGTGAAAACATAATGAAAAGAATGAAATTAAATTTAATTTTAACACTTTAAGCATGTTGCAACGGTGCAAAAAACTACTGAAAAATTGAAATTTATTTTAATTTTAACACTTAAAGCATGCTGCACTTAAACACTTATGTTGCAGCAACTACCAGGTGCCATTATTGTTGTTTGCGTTACTATGTCGCAACGACTACCAGGCGCAATATGTACATATTTTAAAATTAAATAATTTTCTCATTAAAAAATTACGTTTAAATCATATTTTAAATAAACTTTAAATTTATTTTCCATAAATAAATTTACTATAATCCATTTTATTTCTTAAACAATAGCTATATTTTTAAAATTGAAAATGTGGTATCCAGTACGACTTTTTGATAGAAATTATCACCATTTTTCAACTCCTTATCAAAGAGGGCAAACTTTAATAATAAAAACAATGCAGAGTAGCTGTTAATACTTATTTATTCATTTATGTGCGCAAATAACGGTCGTATTTGTCCATTCAAATATTTATAACTTAAAAACTAAAATTTAGAATACACTTGAATACAAAAATATGTGATCTAACAACGAGAATAAATATTTAAAAATTACATAACTTATTCAATATCAGAAAAAGTACATACACACTACTGTACATACAGCCACACAAAAAGACAAGTCTAAGAAAGTTCGGGACCATATTCTTATTTTTTTTAAATGTTAATCTGAGCTTTTTTTTAAACACAAACATATTGTTGTGATTTACTCATTTAACACATCAAAACGGTAAAGTTTCAGATAGGAGAGTAAAAAAATCTTCGAGAGTCATACCGCGGCGCGGAAATCATGTTTTGTATACACAAAAAAAATCCTAGAGCTGAGAGAATATATAGTCTAAATATGGTATTATCGAGACCTCAGCGTTCTTATTCCTCAATCGACGTACTGGAGAATTTGAATAATAATTAGTTTTGAAATTTTTACAAAGGATTTTTTTTTGCAAAATTCATGCAATCTTGAGTAGAATGAAATCAGATATCACTAAACGATTGATTTCTGTCCATTGTATCTAGGTGTTTGACATCCTGTGGAGCGATCCGCAGCCGGGAGAGGGTTGCATCCCCAACGCGCTGAGGGGCGCTGGCACCTACTTTGGACCCGATGTCACCAAAAAGTTCCTCAAAAAACACAGACTTCTGTTCCTGGTCCGCTCGCATGAATGCAAACCTGGTGGATACGAGCTGCTGCACAATAATAAGGTAAGTGCTCAAAATATTACCAAAACTAAACTTTTTTATTATGTTGAAATATCTGTAAAAGTTTTGAAGTATCTAACAGCAAAGGTGAGTACCGTAGATTCTCGATTATCCGGGGTCGCAATAATCGGTACTGCTAAACTTTTAAATAACATTTTTAATATAAGGTTGTTCCGAAAAAAATGCTTGATTTCTATAATATATAATTTCTTACCTTCATAACATTTACGTGTTATTTCATTTGTTATCTCAAACAGTTCGCAATATTAACTAAATATGGGGTGAAGGAACCACTTTTGAAGGAACAGTGCGGCTTTGATGTGAAAAAAATTAGGAATGGAGACATAAATCTTAAAGGGGGTCGAAATCATCCTATTATTAAATTATTTATAGTTAAGGTTACATTGTGGAGGTAATTAAAGACATTGTAATTTGTTTTATCAAACACTGTTTATTCCACTTTTTGTAACGGTATAACCCTACCGGTTTCAAGGCTTTCATCTTATCTTTAGGGGAGTACAAACAAGACTTGAAACCGGTAGGGTTATACCGTTACAAAAAGTGGAATAAACAGTATTTGATAAAACAAATTACAACATCCTGTTACTGTTGAAAATGATGAATTCAAAAATTTTGTTGAAGAAAACACACAACAAACGGAATGAAAAAATGGTATCAAAATTTAGTATTTGTGATGCTACAACTTTTGTATAGTTTAAGCAAATTAAAAAGGTGAAAAAAATTCATAAGTAAATTCAACGTGTACTTAAAAATGTCCTTTCGTAGTGTGTTCTTCGGACCAATGCATAACTGTAATGATCCATTCCTCAATCGTTTTATGATATTCGACGACAAAACGACCCTCTGTGATAACGGTCGACAGTCTGTGGAATAGTTTGATCGCGATGAAGTATTAAAACATTTGGCAAAACAAAATTGCATCAAAAGAAGTAAATGATAACTGTAAAGTGGTCTACGAACGGTGTTATTCATTAAAATTTTCTCGATCAGTGCCAATTTATCACTGACCAGTTAGTTGTAAAGTAAATAATTGGAATCTTTGCATCGAAAACTATGTAGTAACTATATCAACTACGAGATCAACTAGCATTAATTAACTGAAGAGGATCCATCTTGCTTCACGACAATGCACAACCAAGACTTGCGCAATATGACCTCATCCGCCTTCCTCACCCGATCCTCGGTGATATAAACGGCAGAAAAAAATCTTGAACAGAAAAGGAGCAGAATATGCCCTTAAAGAATTTTCGAAGTCTAATCCATCAAGTTTTTTTCTATGGGTATAAATAAGCTTGTTATTTGTTGGCAAAAATGTATCGAATAAAATAACTTTTCCTTTGCTTAATAAAGTTAATTTATTCTAAAGTTGTGTTTGATGATTAAAATCGGTCGTTATTTTCGGAACGAGTAATTTTATTTCGAATCGTTAGAAAAAAAAAATGGGAACTTTTACTGCCTTGGTTAAACCACAAACTGGTTAATCGACTCCATATAGTCGAGAGACTTCCATATTAAAAATTCCTTCAAAGTAGCAGAAATCGGAAATTTGAAAAATTATTCGTGTGGTACTCTTATACATATTGTGTAATGCCCTGTTTATAAAATTTCTGGTAAGTATCTTATGCATAAGCACGTCACTTGCGGTTCGTTGTGTTAGCAATAGTAATGCACAAAGTGAGGTAAAAATACCATTTTAGTTTGAACTTAGACCCTTTTCTCGGGTACCATGGGTAATCAACCAAATTAATCTTAAATTAACTTCTGAAAGAATAATTATAGAGAGTATGCACGACAAAGTATTCCTCTTGGTCGAAGCGAAAGATATTCTCCAGAATAAAATGAAGACTTGTTCTCTCAGCTTACTCCAAAAGGGACATGGTGATGATTGTACCAAAAACTATTTGTGATTTTAGATCCACAAAAATATATTATTTGTTTGAACTTTACAATAACCAAGTTAAAGAAACTAAAAACCGGGCATAATTTTTACGAGTAATAAAAAAACTTCAAACCTTCGCCATAAAATTGTTATGGTAAATTGGGAAATATCGAAGTTGATAAGTTCTGAAAGAAATATTTATTTGAATAGACAGGTAATATTACCCAGTCATTTCCTCCAACTTGGGGCGTCATAACAGAATTCCGCTGATCTCTCCATTAAAACTTTCCACTTAATGTATTTTCCGAGAATTTCAGAGATAAATTCTTGAGTATCGTTTACATTCGATCAACTTTTTGAAGTTTTAACTAATTCTTGTGGATTGATGATATATTTTCAGTATTCTGAAATATTTAAGGATTGTTTTGGATGTTTTTATTTGTATAATTTATTTTATTTTCTAACAAAAGAAAATTGAAAATCACTTGAAATGAGAACTTTAAGATCTGAGAAGGAATGTTGTAAAATTCAATGTCATGATAATTGAAAATGGCAAGAAGAAATGTGGACATAGAAAATTAATGAAAGGTGTTATGTCAATGTGGTGGAAATGCATGAATAAAGAAGAAGTTATTCTAGTTGCAACCTGTGAGATATTAACGAAAGTAAAACAAATTCTACATTTATGTAAATATATATTCATAAATGTAAAATTTGTTTATATAAGAGTATATATCATTTACACATCGTCCCCTTTTACACCGGTTTGAAAATTGTAAGTTAGGTATTTAAAATTCGTTCAGTATCACGGACCCACCGAGATACAAATTTCGAATTACTTTTGGAGAGAATCCAAGTATTCTTCTCTCGCTCTCTTGTATTCAAAATTCAATTCTCGTATTCTTTCTTTGGCGACAACCGTCGTACGGGCTTTGACCTATTTATACTATGATTTTGTTGAAAATTATAGGGATGAATATGAGCCAAAAACTTATATGAAAGGTGGGGTGAAAAAATGCGCGTTGTGGTGGTTTGGATATGTTGAACGGATTAGTGACAAAATATAAATGTATAATACAATTAAAGGGTTAAGTGGGAGTCATAGCGGAGGAATGTATATTTGGATCAAGTGATAAAAAGTTAAAAAGAATGATAAACAGAAGGAATTGTGTAGAGAGATGTATGGATAGGGAAAGGCGAAGGAAGAATGTCGTGATAGAAAAGGAAAAGCTGTGTTCTCTTTACAAATCCCAAGAAGGAAACAGCACGATGGTATGTTTGTCGTGTCATCATCGTTCGAGAAGCTCCGTGGTGCAGTAAGCGAATTATTTGATTTGATATTATAATATTAAAAATAATATTATTATTATATTATAATTAATTATAATATAATTACATGATAAAATAAAATAACAATATTATTAATAATATGTTATTGGTAATATAATAAAACTAATATAAAAATAAACAAATTATTTAATGATTAATTTAATGATTAATAATAAAATAAAAATTTAAATTCATTTATATTTTTTATATAAATTTTATCAAAATATAAATTTTATATTATTAAGTGCTTTATATTATTATTAAAATTATTATTAAAATTATTATTTATTATTAAAATTATTATTATGTATTATTAAAAATAAAAAAAATTATATTATTTTATTTCATTAAGATTTAATATTAATAATAATTGATTTAATATTAATAATAATTAATAGTATTAAGTGTATTATACAATATTATTATTAAAGTTATTATTTATTATTAAAATTATTATTATTTATTATTAAAAATAGAAAAATACATATTTTTTTATTTAATTAAGAGAGATTTTCTTGAATTAAATTCCACCTAACCAATTGTTATTTAATTAAGAGAGATTTTCTTGAATTAAATTCCACACAACCATTTCCTAATCCTAAAAAAAATATCGTTAGCAAATGGAAAAAAAGCAATGCATAAAATCAACGTTTCCTAGGAGCTAAGAAGTTTCACTTCTACCACGCGAGAGTCTCACGCATCTGTTTTTTATGTGGATTTTATAAAAGTGGATTATTGTCAGACTGTGGCCTATTCAAATTATGCATAGAGCTAGATGTTACTGCATAAAAAACATCAGATAATTCATTAATACAATACCAAACATAAACTTTCATGAAAAATTTCCAAGCTTTTTAATTTATATCTTAAAGATAGAAAAATACCCTTTTCATTTCTTTGCCATTTGTTTTTTTCTTCCCATCGAGTATATCTCGAATGTCACTATACTAACTCATTAAAAACTAGCCATTAATCGATCCTACTCAAGAAGCTTTTGAGTAGACAGCTTTTAGAGATAGGACGCTACTGCTTCGATAAGACTGATTGACAGGACAACAATGGACGTCGAGGAAAGATCCTTTCTTGAGAAGAAATATAATCTGACATCTCCGGTACTAACTTTATTTATGATATTACTAGTATTATAGAGTATCCAAAAGTAAAACGTCCTCTTTAAATGTTAAAAAAATAAATGTTTAGAAGATGTATAGGGTGGCATTTTGGAATAATCTTTGAAGATAATTTATATATGATTTGGGGATGAAAACAGCTAAAGAAAAATATTTGTCATTTAATTTCGAACTAGTGATACTGTACTTTTTGGAAACTTTAAAACCAATTATAGAGAATACCAACGAGAATACCAATTATGGCGGCAATAATAACAAGTATATAAAAACGCCTACTTTCGCCCATGCATGCCGTCATGGCTTGCGAGATATTACATATCTCGCATGTTTACGCATGCATGGGCCGGCCGACTTCGGTTCAAGTATATAAAAATAGGTTTTTTGAAAAATAAAAAAAAACAAAAAACAATTAACTTAAAAAAATTACTCTCAAAAGGCATACAATCTAAAATACGTTAGGTTTTCTTTCAATAGTTTCACTAGAGACACACATTTCTGTACATTATAGTATTAATAGTTAAGGCATTAACATTGTGGAGGTTTAAAGCCATTGCCATTTGTTTTATCAAACGATGTTTATTACACTTTTTTGTAACGGTATAACCCTACCGGATTCAAGGCTTTTATCTCATCATGAGGGGAGGAAAAACAATACTGAATTCTGTTCGAACTGAAACCGAGATACACGCTTCTACACGATAAACATTCGGGTTAAGGACCGAGGGTGTAAGGAGGGATGAGACAACTCAGCGACAATGTGGCAAAACACATATCCCAAGAATCTCTCCGCTGCTCGCCGAGATTTTATTATCCCTCCCTCCACCCCTAGTCCTTAACCCGGATGTTTACCGTTAGAAGCGTGTATCTCGGTACCAGTTCGAACATAATTCAGTATTGTTAGTGCTCCCCTTATGATGAGGGGAAAGCTTTGAAACCGGTAAGGTTATACCGTTACAAAAGAGTGGAATAAACAGTGTTTGATGATACAAATTACAAATTCCTGTATATTCTTTATACAACCCTTCGGTTAAATAGATCACGTATTGAAATAAATGCTTAGTTTGCCTGGTGTAAATGCTCAGTTAAAGAGCTTGGCACTTAGGTCACGATAATTAATATCGTTTGATGATACTAAGGGTTTAGGATTCGATTCCTACATTGTATAAAAAAATTTAAAAAGTGTACTTGTCTGATAATAATACTCCCACGCACCAGACGTGTACAAATGTTGTTAGCTCTTTACTCGCGGTAGTATTCTAAACATATCCAATGAAGAACTGTGAGTATTATTTCTACTCTAGTGGTTGTATCCTCGAAGTCTCGATTAATGCGGCTAAAGACAATCGTGTATCCCAGTCACGTTCTTCAATAACATACGTCCGGATCACCAATTCTGATTAATTTTGCGATACCAAAACTTTGATGTATGTGAGTGAAAAGTAGATGAGGAAAAATATTGAAAGAAGCCGAATAGCGAAGCACTTTAGAAATGCGTTCATTGAGAAGAATATGGCAATGTATGACAGAATCAGGAATTAAGTCATAAGGTATAAATATGGCTGGTGTGTTGATTGAGACGAAAAACTCTCTTTACTCTCTGTCTTTTTTGCCTACCCCAAAAGGGAAACGGCCTGATGGTATATATGATATGTATAAAATGTGAAATCTTCAATCAACTAAAGCCCGTATTTTTTTTATCATACATACTTGCATATATTATATATTCACTTCATGTTAACTGCATTCAGGATAATTGCATAAAAATATAGAATATAAATTTAAAGTTGACGTCGTTAAAATAAATGTTAAGACAAACTCATTAAAAAATTTCATTTTACTTGAAAAATTGCACGCATTTTCTGAATCTTCTTTGTGGCCACAAGTCATAAACGAAATTGATGAGTTCGATAAGTTTCTTTTCTCCTTTTTCAACAACTTTCTATGCCTTTCATTGCTTTCAAAAGAAACTATCCTCTTTTCTTTTCTGTATTCCGGAGTAATTTATCAGTTTCCAATAAATGGAGAAAATGACAGTCTGTGATGTTTTAAAAAATAATCTCTTTCTTTTAGAAAAAAACCCGAGAGGTTGTTTGATGGACGAAAATATTTTATTAAGGACTTTTTAACCACCTGCGGAAATTGTTCAATTGTGCTTTCATCAAAACGTTGGAAATGTGACAAAATTGTAAAGTTTAAGATAAAATGTAAAAATTATTTAAATAGTCTCTTTGTATTACATGTTACACTATTTTATGTAAACTTTTTCCTATTTTGTAATACGCATTTTAATGTATACACATGTTAGATTATGCTCACAGGAAATATTTTTTAATAATGCTAAGAATTTTTTATTGCAATTAAACATTCATAAAAACCTACATAAAAAAAAAAAAAAGGTTTTTCCAATTTCTGCTACAAACATTGACCATCACATATTTTTGGGACAGGCACGGAGGATAAATTGTCCCACTTTCCTATAACGACTGTATTGGACGTATGTGTCACCTAAAATATGAATTTACGTATGTTTCTTGTTTAATATTTAAATGTATAATTTCTTGTGAGATGTTTGTTTGATGTACTTGCTGTGTACCGACCGTAATGAAATGTTCTTTATGCGCAGCCTTCGTGAGAGCTAGTATCAAAAGTCGGCCGGCCCATGCATGTGAAAACGTGCGAGATATTTAATATTTCGCAAGCCATAACGGCATGCACGGGTGAAAATAGGCGTTTCTTGTATAATTTTTAAATTAATAATTCCTTGTTAGATATTTGTTTGATGTACTTGTTGTGTACCGACCGTAATGAAATGTTCCTTATGCGCAGCCTTCGCGAGAGCTAGTATCAAAAGTCAGCCGGCATGCAAAAACGTGTGAGATATGTAATATCTTGCAAGCCACGATGGCATGCACGGGTGAAAATAGGCGCTTACGATAAGCGATTGGTCGCATATAAGGAGTGCAAAACGTCAAAAAATACATTCTCAGTTTCACTACAGTCTACTGTGTTTTACTAACCCATAGCGGTTTTTTAGAATTAATATACCTGCGTCACACACTGGCACACGTTAGATTGTATTGGTGAATTTATTCACGATTTTCACAAAATATCTCTGATGTGGCCGATAAGTACTAATAATTATTAATATTATTTTTTCATTCAATGCGTAAATGTATTACGGAGGAACACCTAAAATCTGAACCCAGTATTTATTATATTTATAGATATATTAATGTTTTTAGAAGCATTGTGTACTAGCTACACATCACAAGACAGGAAGGGTTAACGTCTATTCAAGACGAGACTTTGAGGAGTTTTTGTATTAGAAAATATACAAATAAATTAAAAGTCGTGACTGGAAATAAGTCGATCTGAACTACGAAAATTTTAAGGACATTAGGAATTATAGTTTTTTGGGAACCATATTTTCTAGATATTGTAAAATAGATAAAGCTATAGTACCCGGCGGTAAGTAATACACATCGGGCTTAAGAAAGAGTCTCTGTCGCACGATGCGCTAACAGTCCGTGTGACAGAGACAACGCTCTATAAAGCGACAGTCTCTTTCTTAAGCCCGAAATGTATTATTTACATACAATGAAAGGTGGTTTACTCCAGTAAACGATGAACTAAATGTAGTTTTTTGCCAATAAATCATCTTTGAAAACGATTATGCACAACGGTATGTTAGAGCTCACTTTGATTTATAGAGATTGAAAGGAATTGATAAGAGGCAAAGAAATGCGTGCCTCGCAAATCTGGTAGTATAATGTACGATAGAGGAAGAATGAACGGATAAACGATAACTGTTTTTAGATACCGATATTGTAAGAAGAGTTACGAGGGCGATTGTTTGGCCACATTTAGAGAATTGCGTACAAAAAACTTACAAAACTCAGACCAACTTATAAATGTAGTCATAACAAAGTTTTTATTTCTCTACATCAATAATGTAAATCTATCTCTGTTCACCCACTCACTGTTTGCCAGTGATTAAAAACATTATAAAATATATATTTCTTTCAAAATTTATATGTAACTGCAAATCAATTTGAATGGTGTCTCGAATTGGAATGTGACCAATAAGTTGGCCTTCATTATTATATTTTTATAACCACTTTTCTATACATATACTCAACTTGTATTTATTTATTTTGTTATATTTTTTTATCTGTCAATAATAGTGAGTTCGAATCCAAAACTAATCCAATGAGGCAGGGTATTAACACTTTGTATCCAGACCCGACCCGAACGTTATAAACTAGATTTGTGTGGAGTTCCGGTCCCGTGTTTTCGCGTGATCGATACCTCTATCAAAAAAGTTTATATTACTAGCATTTAGCCTGATTTTTTATTTCTTGCATGAACAATATGCATTAATAGATTATGATAGAGATTTTGATTTCACGTTGTCAGTGAGTAGAGATGTAATGCAAGAAGAATGTATAAAAGGGGTTATTCTACTATAGAAATTTATAAAAATCGTTTTTTTTATATTTTTGCATATTCTTAAAGTTTAGACCTTTAAAAATATGTTATCAAAAGGAAATTTTAAAATTCTCAATATTTACGAATTTAGAGCTATAAATGAGGCAGCAATTACGCCGCACCGGAATGACTCGGACAATAATCTCAAAACTTTAAACGCGTTTTTCTCGAAACTACTTTTTTCGACCTGGTCGACATAAAATCTCAAATTTTATCCTACCGATATCCTTTAAATTTGGTATGAAACTTTGATAGATTTTTTATCGTTCCTACCTTGAAAAAATACAAAACTATTTTTTTTAAAGTAAAAAATTGTAAAAAAAGTTTAAAAAAATTCAATTTTTTTTTCAGACAGTCGCCATTTTACGATTTTTTATTTTTTTTGGTACCAACTATAACAACATTATTTTATATCAAAAAACTGTGTATGTTTTTAGTTTTAAATTTACGAAAAGGTTCCTATCATGTCGACCAGCTTGCCCCTTTTTTACGACAAAATAGACAAAACAGCTGATAATATCTTGAATTTTCTTTTTTTTTTTTCAAAAAAAATTTCGTACATTCTCAAATCATCAATAAACAAACTGTTCAAAATTTACGGAAAAATATTTTTTGTTCTTTTTTTATTTAGTCTGAAAAAACGCCCAAAATTCACGCCTCTAGAGTAGTAAATAACACCCTCTTAATTCACTTCACTCATGAAGATTTTTTTAAATATTGTTTGTAGGTTAATAAAATCTACCCAAAGAGCCACCCATCTAATTGACACTTTCATAGTGCCTACAATGAAAGCACCATATAGTATTATACAAAATCTTCTGCCACCAAGCGAGACATGAAAAGTTCAAGTGATGCAAAACGGAGGAGTGTCTAGAGTGCTTGAAGTATTGCAGAACTCGAAACTGGAGACTCCTGATGGAAAGTTCTACTGAAGAGTAACACAATTAGATGGTTAGTTCCGTTGGAACGATCGATTGGGGTGCAGGGAGACTTGAGACTGTGGAGGGATGGGGTTGCGAGGAGAAAAACAGGGCCGAGTTAGTGTTTTATTAGACCTGTATGTATGCGAGATCAGTTTTATTTTTATTCAAGAAAAATCATTAAAATTGAAAAAACTTATTTTTTATACAACAAGGTGGAATGAATTTTATGAGAGCAGTATTTTACAATTAGAGTAAATTGTGCCTTTACCTTTCCCTTCCTATCCTTAAAATAATCCGCACATTCCGGTGATGTGTATTCAATGCACATGTAAAAATGAGCGATTTCAAATCGGAAAAATAAGAATATTCATAGCCAATCGCTTAACTTAATTAAATTTGAAGTCAAAAGTGATAATAATTGAAATTTAATAGCTGAAAACATGAAAAAAAACATTGGCCAACGTTCACAAAACGGGCGAAGAGACCACCTCAAATGGATGCCCGAGAGCTATTAAGATCTGAGACGGACTAACACTGTGTATGTTATACCTCAAAGGAAGAAACACAACCGCGAACGGAGATTCTATTTCTTGCGTTCCCATATGCCGAAGTACAGTAAGAGTGAGACGTGAATAGCGTCGCTTCCTCACCCATAGCGGTTTTTTTAGAGTGAATATACCTACGTCACACACTGGCACACGTTTTATTGTATTGGTGAATTTATTCACGATTTTCACAAAATATCTCTGATGTGGCCGATAAATTTTAATTATTAATAATATTATTTTTTCATTCAATGCGTAAATGTATTACGGAGGAATACATAAAATCTTAACCCAGTGTTTATTATATTTATAGAGATATCAAAGTTTTTAGAAGCAATGTGTACTAGTTACACATCACAGGGAACTATTTTTATAAATGTCATACATTACAATTCTCAAATGTCACAAGACCTAGGTAAGTTCGCGAAGCCATCTATGTTTTATCTATGAATTAAAAAACCGCTCAATTTGAAAGACCCTTTATAAGATACATTAAGGAATTCAGTGATTAGGGACGAATGTGAACTTAAGGGTGAAATGATGACTATGATGAAGAAGTCTGATATGGTTTTAGTATGTAGAACGAATGAATGAAGAAATAGTAACATAAATATATAGTGCAAATATGAGTGAAAAACGTGGCAAAAAATATTAAGGAATATATTGTTAAATCAAGTGAATGATACTTTAAATATTGTTAAATCAAGTGAATGATACTTTAAATATTGTTAAATCAAGTGAATGATACTTTAAATATTGTTAAATCAAGTGAATGATACTTTAAATATTGTTAAATCAAGTGAATGATTCTTTAAATATTGTTAAATCAAGTGAATGATACTTTAAAATAATGAAATGTAAAACGTCAAAGAACCTCCTCAGTGTTAACGTCTTAACTATAATGATTTTTTTTTTCTTTTCTTTCAATTAAATTTCATATCCGTCATCGGTGGTTGCCTGGTTGAGT
This sequence comes from Odontocerum albicorne, assembly GCA_949825065.1. Classification (NCBI taxonomy): domain Eukaryota; kingdom Metazoa; phylum Arthropoda; class Insecta; order Trichoptera; family Odontoceridae; genus Odontocerum; species Odontocerum albicorne. Next base: position 2,305,006 of record OX463842.1, on the reverse strand, counting down.
GGCAGGACGTGGTTAAATACCTCGGCTTGCACCTCGACCGGCGACTGACGTGGAAAACCCATCTGAATACCATCAGACAGAAGGGTCACAAGGGCATAGGGGCTATCAGTTCGATATTTCATAGACGCATCTTCCTTTCACCCAAAAATAAGCTCCTCCTCTATAAAACCCTTATTCGTCCTATCTTGACCTATGCTGCACCCGTTTGGGGTAGTGTAAGCAACACGGATCACCTGAAACTCCAAAGAGTGCAGAACAAGGCATTCAAGATATCTTTTAACACCCATCCCAGAACAAACCTTACCCGACTTTACGCCGAACAGCGAGAAGAAACCCTACAACACCACATCGTCGCTTGGACCGTGAAGTTCTATGAAAGTCAACAAAATCACAGCAATCCCTTAGTCGCTGCCCTGGGGGCTTACGAGAGTAAATCGGACCTACCCTTCTGTTATAAGCACGAGCTCCCGAAGCATTATCTGTTGCCTGTCTAGTCCACCTACAGTATTAGCTGGGACGACCAAGGTCTGAGTGAATGTGATGGAATACAAGTAGCCTGAACGAGTGGACTTGTTTTTGCTAAATAATTAGTGTAAGGATTGTTATCTTGTTATAAGTAGTATGTAGGTGTTGAATATTTCTAAGAAATCATATATTAAGATTGAAAAAAATAAAATAAAATGGCATGTAGGAAAATAATATTAAGTAAGTTCATAAATGATAACATATAAATAAGATTAGTTAAGTAATTAATTTGTAAATAGGTATAGCCTTGAAAAATGTTTGTACAATAATTTACTTTGTTTAATAAAAAAAATATCCGTCCGTGGTAACCGATTTTTTATCTGTGCCACTACTATTTTTCTCGCACTGAGGTGTGGCGCCAGCAGATGAGGGCTTGTTCAGATCCATAAAAGTGTGATTAAATCAAATTTCCTTACGAGTGTTCAATCGCAATGTAAGAGAACCTAATTTGTCCCTTGACACAGTTGTGGATACTGCATGACATTTAAAAAAATAAACTGCATAAATTCTAAATAATATTACTTACTTAACTTTTATCTGTGATAAGACACTAATACATGAATTTAAAAATTATATGGTTCTTAAACATCCATCATAATAATTCAATGCGGTTTTTAACGATAACATAAACAAAGAGTTCCAAAAGTGGTCGATATCAACTCCCTGGGGTCGATTTGATTTTTCTAGGGGTCGATAGTTTCAATAAAAAGAATTGTGGGTCAACGACAGCAAAAGTAGACCCTCTTACTACTGCTATTTGTTTGTTACTTCAATATATATATAATTCCAATAGGTACCTAATTAAGAAGTAAAATCATTAAAAAAACACTTTTTTCATAAAAAACATATTACATAGCAAACTTGTGAACGAAAAGGTAAAATGTGTCATTAAAAGAGTCACAAGTAAGAATGCATGAAAATACTCGTACATGTAGCTCAAACATGTCTGCGCATTCTCTTATCGAACGTATCAAAGCAAGTGAAACACCGTTGCATGTTATCTAGTCTTTTTTTTAATATATACGTTCGTACTGTACAAACTTATTAATTTGAGCAAGTAAAGTTAATGAGTAGGGGGTCGACGGTTTCAAAAGTTTTTGATAAAGGTGTTTGCGACCGAAAAAAGTTTGGAAACTCTTGACATAAATGATCAAATTAACGTTTGAAACAACCCATTGCCACTAAGCGTCAATTAATTGTTGGATTTTCGTTATTTTTTATTTCCGTTTTACTATATTACGTTTACCTTTAAGAAGGACTTTATAGTGCAGCACACTATGTGTACTTCTCTCGAACCGGTCCTGATGGTGGCACTTAAAGAATTAGGTCATTCGGTGCCCTTCGGCCGTGAACTCTGAACTTTTTGAATACTTTCAGATTTTCCCGTCCAATGGGAGCCGTTTGAGTGCTTATTCAGATTTACTGTAATTAGTTTTTTTAGCAAAAACAGCTATGTTTGAATGTTGAACCTAGGTTATAACCTAAGAACTTTAAATTCAAACAATTTATTTTTCATCGTCTCAAAAACTCATTAAAATAAAGTGCATTTTTTTCGTTTATGAATATATATTGTTTACATACATACTACCACGCTTTCTAGGGGTAGGCAGAGTGGTCTAATATCTACGTCTTCCAATTAACAAAACCAACCTTCAATTAATTCATACTCATATGTTTCTCATGCTTTTAATCTTTTCTCACGTATAACTCTCTCCGGGTTCATTCAATCCGAGGGATGTGGGTTTAACTCCCGTAGGCACCCATTTTTTAAAAAAGGTGTTCAGTTTGGTTTTTACTAAATACCTTATAAAAGTCATCCTGGTTGGTTGAAAGAGATTGTCACATGACTATTATAGTTATGTGACAATCTCCTTCTTCTATAATAAATTCATTTCTTCTATAATAAATTCATCTCCTTCATTTATAATAAATCTCCTTATTTTATTGTCTATAACGAAAGAGCAAAACATTTTTTTTATTTAAAATTTTGCAATTCAGGATAAAAGTACCCTCTTTGCTTACATATATCTGTTCAAATTGTAGTCAATGTAGTTTAAATTTGATAATAACAGTTTTACATAAAAAATGTCTCAAGAAGGCAATATTAAATCGGAATGCCTTTTAAAATTTCTACCAATAAGCAACCCTCCAACTAAAGAAGTAAGAAATGTGTGTTTATATAGTTTAGTGATAGATCAATAAGAACTAAGATCAAATCTAATTTTTTTGGAATACACTCGTAAACAAAACTTACGAAAATAATGTAAAACTTGAAGTTTCCTCCGAATCCACGTCCAAAATAAATAATGAAACTTTTACTCGTAAAAAAACTTATTTAGAAAATAACAAACTTATTCCAAATTTAGAACACCAAATGAATTTTTTTCTCATAGTATAAAGCTCTCTCCACGTACATTTATGTGCGGGTTAGGTAAAAAATGAACGGTCGCAGAAAGAATGGGTTACATGTTGCTACTAAAACACGCTTTTTTCAAGAGGAACATTTTTACAAAAGGGGTTTATCGTAAACATTTTTTTTTGTATTTGGCATGTTTTAACATATATATTTATTTATACATATACTCGTAGTTCAGTTCAATTCAATCCCACCTTCACCCACACTGTTATGGGAGACAAAATAAGTCCCCATCCAGCGCGATCTACATTAGAAGATCGAAATCTCCTTTTTTTATGAGCGAGACGTCATATAGTGTCGAAAAAGGAACTGCCCAAAGAGACTTCTCCAGTGGCGACACATCTAAGTGTGAAAATAATAGTGGTGACGACGGATTTATGGTTCGACATCGCAGGAAAAGGAAAATGACTCGCAGAGCAGATTTTTTTCCTTATAAAGTGAAGACCTGCAGTTTAAACAACCCAGCAAGTTGCCAGTACTTTCACAGAAAATTTAAAATGCAACAAAACTACCCTTTGACGCCACTAGACCGGAGTAGCCAATAGGTCCGAAGGTGAACCGATGTAAGGCTGACTCGATTTTCATCGCAATACCATAGAATGCCCTCTGCGGGTTGATGCATATAACTCCATTTTTAATCATTAAAATCAATATTAAATGCTTTGATTCTATATCCTTTATTTATTTTCTCAGTGACAGAAGTTTTGTCATACAATGGCTTTGTCAAACCGTTTGAAGATGACATTTTTGGCGAAAAAACTTTTACTAAATAAATAAAGGATATAGATCTGTGAAAGAGTAAAATTTTGATTTTCCTAATTAATAATATTTTAAATTGAAATTTAGAATTTTGAGTACGCATACATAAAAGAATTGAAGTATTGGGAAGAGAAATTGGGTAATCCAGTAACTTGGGTGCACGAAGAGCTGACGTGCGTACTGAAAGGAAACAAATTAAATGTCTGTCTTCCTACGAAGGATGACGACCATCGATATTGCCAAGTTGACGACTCGGTCTTCCGGCAGACTTAAAGTTTCGCGACAGAGGTCGTCCCTGGCAAGGAGTGAAGACGGACGTCCACTATACTCGCAGGCTGACCCTTACCGAGATAGATGATCAAGATACGTCACTGGACCTCCAGATATAACGGAGAATGCCCTATTTAAACCAAAAGTGCTTTCATCGAGTATGCCTTTATGAGCCTTGGCGAAAGCCAACACCACCCATCATTGAACGCCGATCAGAACCCTTTAGGCAACTGATAGCCACTAACTTCTGTTGGACCAACGCCTAGCTGTATAACACATAATACCCAAAAAACTGCTTTATAGTAGAGTCTGCTTGTACGGAACGGTAGGCTCCATATGGACTTTGCCAAGCGTGCAACAGTTACAAACGTCTTTCATGCACACAGTAAGAATGATCTGATGTGGGACATCATTGCTACGCCACGATCAATTGTTACTCCGAGATTAGTTGAATTTTTCACGATAGAAACATTTGTTCCTGAAGAGTAAATTGTAAGAGCGCGTTCCAATGACTCCTTTAACAGTACAATTTGCGGTTTTTTTTGCGGGGAAAAGTTAAGGCTGTTTTTAAATGCAGGGGTTATTCAACTCCAAAGGTTTATTATTGCCCTTATTATGCCTAAACAGAACCAAGCTCAAGATAGGAAGTAGAAACCGGTATCACGGGGATTAAATTAATTAGTAAAGTAATTAAGTAATTTATTTTAAATTATGTAAGCGATCGTCAACATTGAGCAAGACCGTGCCATTAAGTATCTAGTGAAAGAAAATAATACCTTAAAAATATAAAATATGCAAATGGAACTCAAATATTAATTCCGCTCTCAAATTTCTCATCCATTGCCTCGGGAGTTATCGCGCGCAAAATATCCGGTGCTGTGCGCCACTGCCCGAGGGAAGATAAATAGGGAATAAATAATTCCCGAAAGGAGCAAGGAGTAATTACCACCGGCCGATAAAGGTTATCTTAAATACCTATCCATAGAGCACATGCTAAGCTCCTTAATATCTACTTGAAATAATTCAAAGACAAGTAAACTCTCGTTATACTTTGTCACAAAAGCGCTAATTACCTGAGGATCAAATTAATAGTCTGTCCTAAATCATCATCATCAGCACCACTGCTACTCAGTCTCACTTCCTGTAATCCAATCTGGAAGACTCCGGAGCAAATAGATAACAGGTCGTGGACCAAATAAACTTGTGATGTAAAAAACAGGCGTCTTGTGGGTGACCCAACGGTGGGATTGCTTGGGTTTTTCATATTTTGGAAGGAATGGTGTACTCTAAATAAGATCAGATGCGAATTGAGTCGCACTGCATATGATCTGTCCAAGTGGGGTTTAGACCATGGACCACATCATACACAGCTGCCCACTATATGTGTCCTTTAAAGGATTAAAAATATTACAAAAAAATAGGTTGAGCGTAAGAATATGGCGGTAATAATTGTGTCTATTGTATTGTAACTTTCCCGTATCTGCAATGTATAAAAACTTGTGTGGCTATAAGACTGATATAAACTTATCGAAGAGACCGAAGTATGAACATATTGTCTAAAGAAATTATTGTTAAATAGGGTCTTTCAGAAATTATTTCTCGACGTTTCAGGAAACCTTCGTGGTCTTGTTAGTAAGTCATCAGTTTTCTGGCCTAGGGGTTACGGGTTCAATTGCCGTTGGTACACAATTTGATTAACCCTTCCTTCCCTTTGATGTGCTACTAGAACACATATCTTCTAAAATTTTTAATATATCTTTAAATATAAAAAATACTGGGTTCAGATTTTAAGTATTCCTCCGTAATACATTTACGCATTGAATGAAAAAATAATATTAATAATATTTAGCACTTATCGGCCACATCAGAGACATTTTGTGAAGATCGGGAATAAATTCACCAATGCAATCAAACGTGTGCCAGTGTGTGACGTTGGTATATTCATTCTAAAAAAACCGCTATGGGTGAGGAAGTGACGCTTTTTCGTCTTTTTACCCGTTTTGAGAACGTCGGCCGATGTTATTTTCATGTTCTCAACAATTAAATTTGAATTATTATCACTTTTGACTTCGAATATAATTATTTTAAGCGATTGGCTATGTATATTCTTATTTTTCCGATTTAAAATCGCTCATTTTACATGTGTATTGATGTGTATTGAATGCACTACATCGGAAAGCGCCGATTTTTTTAGCACAGGACGGGAAAGGTTAAAAACAGGTTTATATCTGGTTTTCATACAAGATCTCTTGAATAAATTTTCATATGGCAATAAGTCTTTTGAGTTGTACTGTATACTATATAACGAAAATTTAATATAATATGTACGTACGTACTTTCGATATATACTTTGAATTACAATTTGAAGGGGATGACTTGACGTTTCAGACCGGTCACATAGCCTGTTCTGCAACTTTCCACGCTCAAACACGAAACGTGCGACTCCTGAAGACGTGTGTTGCGATCGGACGGTAATAATAAACGTCTAGTTATAATTACAAAAATATAAATGAATTGCTCTATGTTAAACTTGTAACGCAGTTTGGAGATAATAGAAAATAACTTCCCAATTTAAAAAAAATGTATGAACGTGATAGTTTATTTAAATATATTTGATAAAGGACTTCAAATAGAACTTGTTCCTTATTTTTTTAATTTATTTCTTTTTTAAATTTTCTAGTAATAAAGAAATACAATAAAAAAATTAAATGAGGCCTTTTTAGCATCTATTTGGGAAATGGAATATAATACACACCGATTTGAATTTGTTTTGTATTTTTATTATGAAAAAAAGTTGAAAATAACATAATTAAAACATGAAAAAATATCTAAATTTCAAATATAAAAGTGTTTAATTCAATAATCTTCAACATCATAAACTTGTGGTTTTGTCTGTGCTCGGGAGAGGTGTGATATGTTCATAGAATGGCATGTGTTCTATTGAAATATGAGGAAAAACCTTACATAGGTCGAAAACCTTATTCATTTTAATGGAAACATAACCATCCGTGTATGTTTCTTTGAGTTGATAACTCAATCGGACAAACACGTCGGCCTATGTTGAAAGTGTGACATATTATACGATCATTAAATGGCAAAGCTTTTACAATGTCAGGATTGACACTATCGAACACATATTGAAAGTTTGAACTTATGCCAAATGACACTTTATTTTATTTAAGAGTGTCACGTCCGTGTGTTTTGCGGGAGATACAATTATTTTTATAAAATTCGGGCCACTAATCTTTAAAATTGATGATAAACGGTGTTACCCATTAAAAAAATAAAATGACAGAAGTGTGTTGCCAACATTACTATTGTTACTTGAAAAAATATGTTAAAAGGTTGTTGATTTATTATTGAAGTTATATTTATGTTTTTATTCAATATTCAATGAAGCCCTTTTTACAGGGAACTATTTTATTTTCAAAGTTTGTACCACCACCAAACGGCGTAATTAAGCCCGAATGATTTGAAACTTACAGATCACATGCAAAAGCTGTGTTTGTACAGAGTGACATCATTAAGTCAATTTGTCAAAAAAAGTGTTGATGAGGCCCTTTTAACATGGAGCAATTCAAATATTTGAATAATATCTAGAAACACCTGTTAAAACCTCTAAATTCTCTGTACATCTCCCGGTATATGAAACTAACACACTTGGCTTTTAGTAGCTATCTATATGTAATGTTCATGCATTTTCTCCAGGTGATAACGATCTTCTCGGCGTCCAACTACTACGAGATCGGGTCCAACAAGGGAGCGTACCTAAAGCTAGTGGGTCCCCAGCTGGATACACACTTCGTGCAGTACACATCAGCCATCTCCAAGACTAAGCGACTCACCTTCCGGCAGCGCATCGGGCTGGTGGAGACTTCAGCCATCCGAGAGCTCAGCGCGCACATCCTTGAGTCCAGGCTCGACCTAGAGACGCATTTCAGGAGTTACGACAGAGATGGGGATGGTAAGTTTTCTTTATTCAGTTTTATTTACCTATAGCCATGATTACTGAAAGACTTTTGAGAACGTGTAGAAAAAGAATTTTAACGTGCTTTGGCCATGTTGCTAGAAAGAGTTTTGAGAGTTTGAAGAAGCTGGTGATCTAGGGAACAGTTAAGGGAAAGCAAGCAAGAGTAAGGTATTCCAGGAGATAGACGGATCAAATAAATGAGTAAACAGAATCCTCTTTAAGCACTGTACTCAACATGACCCTAAACTGAGAGAGATGGAGACAAGGGGTGCGTCGAATTCAAGACAGCAGAGGATCACGACGCTCAGCATTGAGGACATGAAGAAGAAGACCTACAGCTATATATTTCGTAATATATGTGTTATACTTCTCATACTCCTCGTCTTTACTTAAGTTACAATTATCTACTTCCATTCTTCCTCGGTCTGCCTCATCCTTCTTCTACTTAAAAGTTTATCTCCATCTTTGGCATGCTTTAAGAAGTGACTGAAAAAACTCTTATTTTCAAGTCAGTAATATCCTTCTTCTTCCTAGCGCAGTCCCAACTCATTGCCTAGGTAGGCTGTTGGGGTCGGGTCTTCTCGTTCTCAGGCTGTACGAGTATATTCTTCGGTTCTGGGTGTCACTTTCATCTAGGCCGTTTCTCTGCAGGATTTTGGAGCATTAAGTCATCCAGGAGTTCTTTGGTCGTAATCTGGACGGCTATCGAGGAAGATCTACAGACATTGCCTGATTTACCGTATGGTCTGGTGGTCTCCGTCTTATGTGCCCTTACCATCTCAGCTGTCGCTGTAATATAACATGTTCCATTCTTGATTTTTTCATCATCGTTCTTTCCTTTCTTTTACTTTTATTGATGATATCTTACTTTTACTTTTACTATACACACGGTTCATAAATTTCGTAAAGATGAATAATCATTTGAATATTTTTTTGAGCGTGTCATCATCGTCAACCAAGGTCGATCCCCTGCTGGATAAAGGTCTTCCCAAGTTGACTCCCAATAGTTCGGTTTTTTGCTCGTTGTCGTCATGCGATGCTGCCATGCTTCCTGATTTCATCTATCCCGCGTACCTTCGGTCTTCTTTATGTCTCATGGCTACCATTGGATTATTTCGGATATCCATCGGCAGTCTGACATTTTGGCAACGTGTTCTGCCCATTGCCACTTCATTGCGACCGTGTAACTTTCTTTATTTACTTGTGTCTATTAGTTGGGGAATATATTACCATTGGGCAATAAATTAATTATTTGCCAAATAAATAACAATGTAAACCATCAACAGCTGCAATTTATGTTAATGCATATTTCTCTACTTTTTCATGCATTGAAAACACACGTCAAAAATAGGACATTTTCTCTCTGACTGTTTTTCAGGAGTTATTAAGACTTCAAATTTTTAATGCCTCTCTTTTGTGAATGGAAAAGTTCATTTAACCTGGAAACATTTTTGATTGAATTTTTTTCCAATCAACGATGGTTAAAAATTAAATTAGAAAAAAACAAAGGCCCGTTCTTTCGTTTTGTAAAAGCATTTCCGGTACCCTTGTCTGTTCCAGATTATCAGGGTAGTCCAATATTCTTTGTCAACTTGTGGCTTAAAACGTATTCGAAGTAAAAAATTTAAGGCTCCTGAACAAGTAACCAATTAACGTTCGACTTGCGCTTTCATTCAATTGCTTAAAACAAATTCAAAACAATATTAAACCAGCCTTAACATAAAATTTATTCTTTCTGTTTTTTATTGCCTATTTTTTTTCTGAATTTTTCTGTTCCCCATTGATTTAAAACGTAAGATGTCTTAATTTTAATTCGTAATACTATTATATTTTGTTTAAGGCTTTCACCTCATCTTAAGGGGAGCGCAAACAAGACCGAGATGAAAGCCTTGAAACCGGTAGGGTTATACCGTCAGAAAAAAAAAGTGGAATAAACAGTGTTTGATAAAAATAAATTACAATGTCTTCTTTAAACCTCCACAACGTTAATGCCTTAACTATAAACAACATATGATACACATATATTCACAGACTTTTAAGTAAGTTGATGAGTGCTTTCTAACGCGCTCAATCTAAGAAGAAAATAAACTTTTGCTTTTGGTAATGTGATATGAAATATGTCAATATCCGAAGCAGTCCCGTTTGATAAAAATAAATTACAATGTGTAGCATATGTTTGTGTGTGCTCATATGTATGCGTATACATTATTTTATATATTTTTTTTCTACATAATTTTTCTTCTTTTTTAATGTCTTGTATTTTTCAAAGTAATTGGGCTAAGCCTGTTTTGAAAAAATAAATAAATAAACCGGTAGGGTTATACCGTTATATAAAGTGGAATAAACAGTAATGGACTAAAATAATTTCAATGCCTTTAAACCTCCACAGTGTTAACCAGCAATTATTTAACTATAAATAACAAATAAAATACATTGAAAATATTATTCTTGATCCAATTCCTAATATTTTAACATTTTACTACTGTATGGACAACAGGATATAAATATTTTTTTACATGAGGTCAAAATACAACAAATTTATTGCAATTTGTTGTATCAAACACTGTTTATTCGATTTTTTGTAACGGTATAACAAGACTTTTTGTGCTCCCCTGATGATGACGTGAAAGCTTTGAAACCGGTAGAGCTATACCGTTACAAAATGTTGAATAAACAGTGTTTCATAAAACAAACTACAATGCCTTTAAAACCTCCATAATAATAATCATACCATAAATGCCTTAACTATACCAAAAACAATACAATAAATTTAGTTATGTGACCAGTATCAACATTTAGTACGTACTGAATATACGAGTATCTTGAAAATGTTTAGCTTTCCAGGTCAAAAGTACTTCCGATATGTGACTTAGAGATATTGCTTGGGATAAGAGCTGAACTTCCAATTACCTACATATCATCTTCATCAAATAAATGTATTGTTTCGAATCGATCCAATAGAGCGGAGCATTGTGTCACACGAGGCTTCTGCCGTTGCTGTTACGAGTACCGTGGCGTGAAATGGTCTGCATTTAGCTGTTAGAGATATATGTGGCGTAACCTTTTTTTCAAGAAATTTTATCAAAATTTATGGAAACTATGTTACAAACACACACTAAAGTCGAATGTTTCACATATCGGAATAACTAAAAAGGTTTTTTCGTAGCACGTATTTTTTTTATCCACTTTGGACGGATTTCTCCTCTTACACAAAGAGGGTATGCTTCTAGCGTTAGCTTATTTGTTAGGAAAAATATCAACCTGCATTCTTCTCATACTGCTAGGCGGTACCGAGAATATATCAACAGTGTCATTCAGTTGGTTCAATATCTCTATACCACGCGTGACTGAGTGTTTAGCCATGATATTCGTCCTGTAAGTTGGTATGTAGAACAGAAGGTGATTCCTTGCTCGGCTATATTTATTGGGTACATATAAACTTAGTGCTTCTAGAATCGCGGGACAGTTAAAACAACCTTGAAAAACCTTAAGTAGGAATATCGCAATGGATTATTTAGGAACGTGTGTTCCTTAAAGGAGAGATGATGAGGATGATTGTTGATAAATAAAACTTGTTGAGATCGCAATATGCAAAGAGGAATTTTATTGACAGATGTCGGTATTTATAATGTTTTTGAACGTGTGCGGGAACGCGCGCGTGATATATCGCTGTCTCGTCTTTGCGCTTACAATACGTTTATTGTCGCGCGTAGGTAATCTTTTATTTTGAGAGACAGCGCGAAAGATGTGTTGTTTTCTCCTTTCCTCATGGAATGGCTCTCGGTTGGTAGCGAGTTGAATGACCGACGCTTGGATCTTAGCATTGTTTGCCTCACATTGGTGTGCAAAAGGTGTGCAAAAGTCGTCTCGTGGGTTCAGTGACCGCGCATATGGTCGCCACAGATTCTTGCCTTCTTGTTTCGAGGTTTCTATAGTTACACACCGTGAGAAGTTCGGCATGGTGAGCATATTTTGGGTAATCGCCCTTTGTTCTGTACCATAGATATATGATGATTTTTTTTGTATATGTTCTATATTGTTTTTATATTTGAGCTGATGAGGAGCACAAACTGTCAATACGTATTCTAATTTTGTTCTAATTATTTCCTATTCCCTTGTATTCCTTGGTAAGTTTAGTGGCGTTCTTGCCAAATATGTATTTTTAAATCCATGCAGATCCGAAGAAGTGTCAAATCAAATAACCACCGTTCCTACATTCCTTTCCTTTCACTCAACTTCTTAATATTTTCGTAAAAAAATGTCACTAAGAATGGGCTCTATTGCATATTTATAGCGCCCTTGACGAGAGTCTGCTCTCTAAACAACGCTATATTAAATATCATTTTATTATTATTACTACGAGTAAAAGAGAAAAATTAAATTACAAAAGCTGTTTAAAAATTATAAAAGATATTTTCTCTTATTTCAATACGAAAATAATTATAATTTGAAAATTGGTTTTGTGCTTTATCTTGTATTTCTATCTAAAATAAATTTTCTCACGGACACTTGAAACTAGAATTTATAAAGCGACTCTAATTTGTGTAAATTCCCAAACAAGGGCAGTATTATAATTCCTTTGGAAATGAATTATAAACAAACTCGTATTTTACGGGAAGGCGGCCATTGATGCTCTCAAATTTGCAGAAACAAAACCCTCTGCTTCGTGCGATCAGCGTAAAAATTACAATTTCAAAGGATTTCTAGGTCAGGGCTTATCAACTTATAAAAATTATATTTCTGATAAGTTTTCAGGCTTTCGTGGTTCTTCGTATTCGTTGAATAAAGTCTTTCGGAGTGTTATAATTCGTGGGTTGACCGTTATTTATTTATTTACATGTCAAGTAGTTGTATGAATACGTGTAAATAGTTTATGAAAACAGGAAAAGAAAGAAAATAAAAACAAACATTATGATTTAACACTCAAACCCATAAAAAAATTAACACAATAAACTAACATTCAAGTGACATATATGATTTACTTTATAAAAGCATTGTCAAACTGTTTGACATTTAAACATTTAACATTAAACATTTAATACTCTAATGTGGAAAATATCTATACATGTCCTTAAATTAAAGTCAAACTCTTTGACATTTAAACATTTACCATCAAACATTTAACACTCTAATGTGGAACACATCAATACATATGCTTAAATTAAATATTAAACTACTTGACAATATTTTTCCAAAGTGACACAGGCCTGTCTTTTTAATTAAGGTTTATTGTGTAGACTGTTTTCGCATTTAAATTTTAAATCATTCCGTTTAAAATGGAGTTACACGATATAAATACCAAATTCATTAAAAAAATTAAAAGCAGGTTATTTAAAGTTGTTAAGATTTTTTCATGGAACTTGGTTTGTTGCCTTGCATTTGTCGTGAGCCCAGAAAACTAGGCTTTGGCCTGCATCTTACTGGGAATATATTAACTTGAAAAATTAACTTTTTGACGATTGTAAATTAATTATTTAACACCTGTCTTACAAACTCTCACCAACTTAATAAGTTGTGAGACGTAATTATAAGTATGTATCACGTGATTCAGCCCTTGGTATACATACTTCATCATTTCAGACAAATCAAAAGTTCACCTCATTGTCACGCATACAATTATCAAAAACACACCATATTTAGGAGTTTATAATTCTCGTACAATATACACTTTCTCAAACAACATCTACGATTTCCTAGACTGTTTACACATCTTTCTTTCAGAATATCTTCCCAAGCTACCACATGCATAATTCGATCTGCATCACAAACTCAAAAGTCATATCCATCAGCTCTTTATCCCACGCTCTACATAAATATAATTATTTTAATTTTTTTATATTCTTTTCTTTAAAATTTAACCATGTTAAAGGATATTTTATATGTATACCTTAATGGGGTATTACAAGGCGCTACAAGTTGTTATCTGCATGTAGCGCTGCAAGCTGCACGTTTAATAGGGTACAAATGTCGTGTGCAAGCTGCTAACAACATGTTGATGAATATCAAATCGTTTTAATATTTTGAACAAGCAAACGAGCATGCTATTGTGCGTAATACGTCTGTCAGCATGCGGACGGATTTTGACCACTTGCGTTTCTTTTTTCTAGGAGGAAAGCAAAGGCCAATACTTGATTAACACCTAAGACTGCTAACAGGGCATCGATTTCGCGCACAGACATTTTGAATACATTCACTTGGCACTGACGGCATGCAACTAGACGCGTTCCGGATTGGTCCAGCGCTCCCCACCTAGCTTGGGCGTGGATATTTGGTCGCGCAACATCTCTAGCCAGCAAGCACTTCAACTTGTAGTGCTGCAAGCTGATGCGTGTAATAGGTCACGCAACATATCCATCAACAAGCACATCATCTTGTAGCGCTGCAAGTTGCTGCGTGTAATAGCCCCTTTAAATTGTAAAGTTTAATAAAAAAATATATTTTTATATCAGGAGAAAGACACAAAAATTCTAGTTTAGATATTACGTTTACTATTTTGTTTGTGCAATATTTGCTTTGTAGCTTACATTAAAAAACTTCCAATTGTTGTCGATACCACACTGCTACAAGCATCAAAGGAAATCAATTTCATCCAATCAATCACGTTAGGAGCATCATGACAGTTGCGCCAGGGGCCGTTAGTCAAATTGGTGCATCGGAAGCATAAACATCGTCTATTATTTCTCTGTCATTTAAACTCTTTTTTTCTCAAGGCATAATATAAACACATTCATTATTCACATTTAAGGCATTAACATTAGGAAGGTCTAAAGATATTGTAATTTATTTTACCAAACACTGTTTATTTAATTTTATGTAACGGTATATTCCTACCGGTTTCAAGGTTTTCCCCTCATCATCAGAGGAGCAAAAACAATACTGTTTGTGTTGTACTCTCTTGATGATGAGGAAAAAACCTTGAGACCGGCAAGTTTATACCGTTATATTAAGTGGGATAAACAGTGTTTGATAAAACAAATTACAATGAACATATTCACAATAAAAAATGTGTTAAAAATGTTTTAAAAGGTATTATTATTTAAACAGCGTTCTGTGGGCCAACTATCTAGACACACATACGAGTATATGCCATCGTGCCATTTCCCTAAAGGGCTAGGAAGAGAACACAGAGCGCTAAACTTTCCATTATCCTTTTTCTATTCTCGAACCATTCAACTTCGCATACAAATCCTACGAGTTCTCTGAATTTCTATCTTTACAACATATCATTCACTTGATCCAACCATATTATTTTAAATCTTCCTCTACCACGTCTTTTACTAACATTTGCAATGTGTATTTGTTTTGTAAGTCTTTTTTTATTCATTGGTTCCACGTGCCCAAACCGTCTCAGAGTGTTCTTCATATTATTCAACACATCAATAATGATTTCACATTTATCCCTAATCACTTAATTCTGTATTCTGTTGTACATTATCCCCTCATATACTCTTCTCAATTCACTCAGTTTTGCAGTATTTAGTCGGCTCTTACAGTATTTATTCGGCTTTTTTCAGTGTTAATTCGGCGTCTACAGTTTTTATTCGGCTCTTACAGTTTTTATTCGGCTCTTTTCAATATTTATTCGGCTCTTTTCATCATTTTTCTAGTTGTGTTTCCAATACATTAAATTTGGTACTGAAATGTAGTTGACGCCTATCATCTTAGCAGATTTTGATACTGTTTGGTTAGAGTATAATATATATGTTTTAGTGTCCCATTGACTTTCTTTCATATCGTTACATGCATTTCAATATACAATTATGTAGGTATCTTTGAAATCAAAAGGGATTTATTCAGGCAACCCTTGTGAAATAATGACTTGTCTTCTTCCGCCGGGAGTTTCGGGTTCGATCCTCGACGTTATCCAAAATTGAAATACCTGTTAGATTTACACTTCATAAACAGTTTTATTGGGCTGATATTGATAGCGAGCAACATATCTATCCAACTGGTTCTTAACCTGTAGATTATTTAAACAGGCCAAAAGCTATATAGTCTTTGAGTCAAACTTATAAATTTTTCCGGATTTCTCATGAGGATATACTGAGAAGTACCATACGAATAAGGTAATCAAAAAAGTTTAGTAACATCACCATCATTCTGTCGTGTAGATCATGACTGAGCATCGACTCTTATTATATCCCTTGATGGCTCCTCTTCATCCATATCTTCACTCCGCAGTTCGAAGAGCTAATGTTAAGGGTGGTCTGGTTGCGTCTCTCACTTGGCCAGTCCACCATATTAAAGGGCTTTCTTCTGTGCGTCATCTTTCTACGCTTACCGTAACCATAAGCCTCTCCAAACTGTTTCCTTAGTTACGAGCAATGTGTAAAAATAAACGAAGAAACCCAATTCAGGCATATCGTCGATGATCTATCGGTGGCTCCAAGTTCTTCGAGAATGGAAGCATTAGTTTGTCTTGAAGTTAATAGAATTCGTTATATTCTTCTCCAGCACCACATTCTTATCAAATGCATCTATTCCACATCTCTCGCTTGTTCTTAGAGGCCATATCTCCGCGCCGTACATAAATGTTGGGAAGGCGAGATACTTAATTAAACACAGTTTTTGACCAAGTAACAGCATCGATAATTACTATATAACCCAAATAAGTTATGGTATATTTTATTTATAGTTAAGGCATCAAAGGCTGTAAAGGTTTAAAGACATTGACATTTATTTTATCAAACACTGTTTATTCGACTTTTTGTAACGGTATAACCCTACTGGTTTCAAAGCTTTCACTTCTTCATCAGGGGAGCACAAAAAAGAGTGTATTCTGTTCGAATTGGTACCGAGATCCACGCTTCTAACGGTAAACATTCGGGTTGGAACTGGGGGCTGAGGAAGGCATGGGACGACCTCGGTGAGCAGCGGAGAGATTCTTGGTATATATGCGTTTGCCAGATGTTCACCTCGATGCACTGACTTAGAAATATCTAGGGCCTCTAGTCTGTCCAATTAATTTCCGTTACTATTGATACGTAAGAATTTGGTATCATCGATGGAAAATGTATAGTTTTCACGGTGACAATGATTAGCCATTTCAGAATAAATTAGAGGATTTAACGCTTAACAAATCCTCTAATTTATTCTGAAATGGTTTTCACGGTGACAATGATTAGCCATTTCAGAATAAATTAGAGGATTTAACGCTTAACAAATCCTCTAATTTATTCTGAAATGGCTAATCATTGTCACCGTGAAAACCATACATTTTCTATCGATGATACCATATTCTTACATATCAGTATTAACGGAAATCAATTGTACAGATTAGAGGTCCTAGAAATTTCTAAGTCAGTGCATTGAGGTGAACATCTGGCAAACACATATAAACCAAGAATCTCTCCGCTGCTCGCCGAGGTCGTCTCATGCCTCCCTCAGCCCCCAGTCCCCAACCCGAATGTTTACCGTTAGAAGCGTGTATCTCGGTACCAGTTCGAACAGAATTCAGTCTTATTTGTGCTCCTCTGATGATGAGGTGAAAGCCTTGAAACCGGTAGGGCTACACCGTTACAAAAAGTGGAATAAACAGTGTTTGATAAAACAAATTTCAATAAGTTATGTTAGTTACTGTTGCTCATACCGATGGTAGAGAACCCCTATTTTTTAACTCTCGGGAGGAAGAGTTTAATTTTGTCACCAGTTTTATCGCCGGAATAAAGGAATCAGCCAATAGCGGTCCTGCTGGAATATTTAAAAGCAATGCCCTTCTCATTTTCGAATTTCGGAAGCCACAAATATTAAAAGGGTTTTGGTTCAGGCGGCCCCTTTTGAAGCTACGTGACTAACTATTCGAGATCCAACCATTTCATTAAATGGCTTGTAAAATTTTGTTTTCAACACCGAATTCGGTTTTAATTCCAATTGTATGCAAACTATTTTAAATTTATAATTTTATCTGGGGGACAACGAAAGTTGAGGTATTTTCTGAGTGATTCAAAATATTTTTGGTCCATCATGCGTTAATGAATGAATACTTTTACACAGTATAAATATTTTTTATGGTCTTATATAAAAATATTTACATATTACTCTGTTTTTGTGAACAATAGCAATTTCCGTTTTTTCTTTGTTTACAAAAAAAAATAAAGCCTTAAATAAAAAAAAGACGAAAGTATTTTTTTCCTGTTAAATTTTCGCAAAATCAAAGAGATTAATTGAATTTCAAATATCACTTCGACAGATTTATTTGCACGCGTTCAAACGCGTGACATCACATATTCCGACGAAATTTGACAGTCGTTTTCGTTCATATGTACATACAATCGCATACGATTTCGGACCCACAAGCTTACATTGTCTGGAATCGTGTTTTGTCCATTTTAATTTATTTTCAATTCAAGAGAGATCATTACAAATAATATTCAACACAAAAGTAACTTATGTACATAGTAAATGTCAGATAAAATGACGTTAGGACAAATTAAATGAGGTAAACTTAATGAAATCAATGAAAAAATATACCCAAAAAGTCATTAGAAAAGAAAAACATTATCTGTCATTATATTTATTTATTATTACACATGGCAAGAAATATACATAATTTGCGAAAATACAACAGGTAATTTAATTTGGATATATATTATTCTAATGGATCTGGGTTGGTCGCCTTTCATTTGTCGTAGCCCCAGCAAACAAGGCCTCTGCCTGTATCTCACTGAAGATATTTAGCAAGAAAAAATAAATCGATACTTCTTTCCGACTTTTGATTACACAAAAACAAAACCCCGTTGCAAGTTCTCATCAACCTGGCAAACAGTGACACTCAATTACAACTGGAAACATCATGCGGAGTCAAACTCTTCACACATCATCACTCCAGAAAGATCCAAAAATGTTCATCCCACAATATACCGTACACAATGATAAGAATAAAAAATAGATATATAGTATATATTTATCATAAATATACAAGTACCCGGCGGTAAGTAATACACATCGGGCTTAAGAAAGAGACTGTCGGTCATAATCGGCTTACTTCGCCTTTGTAGAGCGTCGTCTTTGTTATTCACACAAGTCCGTCGCGATTTGTCAGTCGTTGTCATGCGACAGAGACGACGTTCTACAAAGCGGAAGCTAGCCGATTATGGCCGACAGTATCTTTCTTAACCCCGATGTGTACTACTTACCGCCGGGTACTTGTGTATATATACCATAAATTTTTCTTACACAGAATTTATTTATCATATTTAGGATAGATTTATTAACCAATAAATGTTTGCGTTTATAAATTATTTGCAGCACGTTAATCGCAAATATTATTCTTTAAATACACTCAAGCAAACACCATAACTTTTGCTGCCGAATGAATCACAACCTTTGTGGCTAAGTTGGTAAGACGGCAGACCTCCAGCCCGGGGGGTTGCGGGTTCAATTCTCATTGTATCCTAGATTTTTTTTAAGTCATTAACCTGGATTTCATTTAAGGTATATTTAACATATTTCAAACTGCTTGAAAGAGATAGCTATATAGTAATAAGACATAAAAAAGTACAAATTTTCGTAAAATGTATCTGTTGTTGTATTCAATTGATAAAGTTATTTTATTGAAAAACATTTTAGTACCCCCATCAAAAATAATGTTAAAGGTTTCGTAATTTGTTTCATCAAACACTGTGTATTCCAGTGTTTGATAAACAGTGTTTGATAAAATAAATCACAATGTCTTTAAACCTCCACAATGTTAATGCCTTAACTATAAATAATAATGTTAAAGGTTTTGATCATAATGTCTTAACCCTTCCTTTCCTGTGATGTGTAACTAGTACACATTGCTTCTGAAAACTTTATTATCTCTAGAAATATAATAAATACTGGGTTCAAATTTTAGGTATTTCTCCGTAATACATTTACGCATTGAATGAAAGAAATAATATTAATAATAATTAGCCCTTATCGGCCACATGAGAGATATTTTGTGAAAATCGGGAATAAATTCACCAATACAATCAAACGTGTACCAGTGTGTGACGTATATTCATTCTAAAAAACCGCTATGGGTGAGGAAGTGACGCTATTCACGTCTCACTCTCACTCTACTTCGGTATATGGGAACGCAAGAAACATAATCTCAGTTCGCTCGCTTCTCTCGCTTCAGGAGCTCGCCGGCATCCATTTGAGGTGGTCTCTTCGCCCATTTTGTGAACGTCGGCCGTTGTTTTTTTCATGTTTTCAGCAGTTAAATTTCAATTGTTATCACTTTTGACTAAAAATTTAATTAATTTAAGCGATTGGCTATGAATATTCTTATTTTCTGATTTTAAATCGCTCATTTTTACATGTGTTCTGCTGTGTATTAGATACACAGCACCGGAACGCGCGGATTTTTTTAGCATAGGAAGGGAAAGGTTAGTAAAAATACAACGTTTAACAATTTAAGAAAATGCTGAATATTTTCATCACGATATTCCATTTCCTATGAAAAATATCAGGTAAAGGAAAAGTATTGAGAGCTTTCCTCTTATCTGATGTTAACCACTAAAAGGCAGGGCACTCATGTGTGACTAACATTTTACACGTATGCATTATCAAGAACTTGAAGGTAAGCCATTGAAGAAGAAAATGCAATATTGAGAGCGACTTTAATGGATCTTTGTAATTGAATTCTCCAAAGCTATTAGCTTTCAATACCTGGAATATGACAGTGTATAAGAAATTACGAGGAAAGTTTAAATACTTATCAGGTTTAATGTTCATGTGTTAACTTGCGTTACCATTTTCTCTTAGAATTGTCAGCATTAAAGGTAAAATATAATAAACGTCGTCTTATTTCTAACAGAAATTTGTAGATATGCGTGCACTGAGAAAAATAAATGGAATGACAATGTATGACAGACTACCGAATGAAGTGTAATTTGTTTAGTTAAACATTGTTTATTCCACTTTATGTAATGGTATAGCCCTACCGGTTTCAAGGTTTTCACCTCATCATTAAGGAAATTATAAATAAACAAGACTTTTTGTGTTTCCTGATGATGAGGCAAAAACCTTGAAACCGGTAGCGTTATACCGGTATATAAAGGGGAATAATTATTTGCAAGAAAAGTGTTAAATAAAAATTTTAATGTATATATACGTAATTTTTTACTTAATAACATATTTATTTATTTTATAAAGTCAACGTACATATTCAACCAAATTACATACAAAGCTTTGAGATTGTACACAGCAACAAAAATACAAATTACATACAAAGCTTCAAGATTATATACAGCAACAAGAATACAAATTACACACATATCTTCAAGATCATATACAGCAACAAGAATACAAATTATATACAAAGCTTCAAGATTGTATACAGCAACAAGAATACAAATTACATACAAAGCTTCAAGATTATATTCAGCAACAAGAATACAAATTACATAAAAAGCTTCAAGATTATATTCAGCAACAAGAATACAAATTACATACAAAGCTTCAAGATAATATAGAACAACAAGAATACAAATTACATACATAGCTTCAAAATTATATACAGCAACAATAATACAAATTACGTACAAAGCTTTAAGATTATATATCGCAACAACAATAAAAATTAAATACAAAGCTTCAAGATTATATACAGCAACAAGAATACAAATTACATACAAAGCTTCAAGATTATATTCAGCAACAAGAATACAAATTACATACAAAGCTTCAAGATAATATAGAGCAACAAGAATACAAATTACATACAAAGCTTCAAGATTATATTCAGCAACAAGAATACAAATTACATAAAAAGCTTCAAGATTATATTCAGCAACAAGAATACAAATTACATACAAAGCTTCAAGATAATATAGAGCAACAAGAATACAAATTACATACAAAGCTTCAAAATTATATACAGCAACAATAATACAAATTACGTACAAAGCTTTAAGATTATATATCGCAACAACAATAAAAATTAAATACAAAGCTTCAAGATTATATACAGCAACAAGAATACAAATTACATACAAAGCTTCAAGATTGTATACAGCAACAAGAATACAAATTACATACAAAGCTTCAAGATTATATTCAGCAACAAGAATACAAATTACACACAAAGCTTCAAGATCATATACATCAACAAGAATACAAATTACATACAAAGCTTAAAGATAATATTCAGTAACAAGAATACAAATTACACACAAAGATTCAAAATTATATACAGCAACAAGAATACAAATTACGTACAAAGCTTCAAGATTATATACAGTGTAGGGACTACGGTCGTCCCTGAATATTGTCAACACGCACGGTCAACGACCGACGAAACGACCTTCGGACATGTCCAAAGGTCGCATACCAGAACATTGATATTGTTTACCCGCAAATACTATTTACGATACATTCCACAGTAGAAAGAGAACGCATCGCGCTGTCTCGCCGTTTTGGCCAACAAATTATCTACCCACAATATTATTCGCAACGTCTGCAACCATATCTACACGCACAGAAGTGAGATAAAAATATATTGCGGGCGCACTCACGCGCCCCGTTCTGAAATGTATATATACCTACTTACCGATAAATAAAGAATCACTTATCATTAATTATTTGACCATTCGTCACTGTTTACTATTCATTGATTATTCACTCTCTGCTTCCGCATTGCTAATTGACGTATTTTATTTAAATACCAAACAATCAAAATCATCATCACGTCCTTCAAGGACATGCCGCTAAAACAGCAACAAGAATAAAATTTACATACAAAGCTTCAAGATTATATACAGCAACAAGAATACAAATTACATACAAAGCTTCAAGGTTACAGCAACAAAAATGTAAATTACATACAAAGCTTCAAGACAATATACAGCAACAAGAATACAAATTACGTACAAAGCTTCAAGATTATATACAGCAACAAGAATACAAATTAATTAATAAGAAATCATATTTAAGCCAAAACATTTTTATTACTAAAAGAGTTCAAAATACTTTCTCCAAAAACATTTTCTAAGCAAACTCAAAATACTTTCTTGAAAAACATTTGGTGAAATGTGGAAGATGTTAATGCCCTATTCAGAAGGACATTCTGTGAAACAATGGAACAGTACTTGGCAAGTTAGATCTACTGATTGCCAGTCTAAGTGGATCTAAATTTATGTTCCTTGAATAGTTGTCAGGAACATAAATCCATATCTTTCCAACACAAAAGGATTAAATAAATAAATAAATAATAAATAAATACAGGTTTATTGATAGCAACATAGCGATATATTTCAAGAACGCATAAATTGCAGAGAATACTCGTACATTAAAAACAAAAGCTATCAAAAGGTCTGGGCACGTCTAATAACATCCCCCCGGCCAAGATACACCCCAGCAATATAGGGCGAGCCCAGCCACGGGGACACCATATGTTTTTCAGCCTACATCCTTGAACATTAGATGTTTCTTCACATCCCTCTCATGCTTAGAACGTAGTAAAAAAACCTCCTAAGATAGAGTCACGGGTAGAAACCGCACTCACGTATGTAGAAATATCTCAATAATCTCCTTTGAACTTTCTCCAACATTCGAGAATAATAAATCCTCAGTATAGTATGCTCCACATGTATGCTGCACTTCTAACTTGCTTCGAACCAGCGCGCAGTTGATGAATCTGGGAGCCTCTCCCCTGTAAATGACTAAGACACTAGTATCGTAAATCCTAATACTCTATAAGTAGACTAATAAAGTTTCTATAAGTGAATATCAGATGAGAATCTACTGTAAAAATTAATACCCAACTCTTTAAGATGAGAATCTACTGTCAAAATGAATACCCAACTCTTTAAGATGAGAATCTACTGTCAAAATTAATACCCAACTCTTTAAGACGAGAATCTACTGTTAAAATGAATACCCAACTCTTTAAGATGAGAGTCTACTGTCAAAATGAATACCCAACTCTTTAAAATGAGAATCTACTGTCAAAATTAATACCCAACTCTTTAAGATGAGAATCTACTGTCAAAATGAATACCCAACACTTTAATTCATTCTTCTCTCTGAATAATAAGACAGTGCAAAGTGCATCTGTAGTATTTAAAAATCATTGCTCTGGAAAAAATTCAAGAGTTTATATTTCGAAATATTGAAATAAAGGATAATAATTTGACTCCACTTCCAATAAATACTTATTTACATTTCGAAATATTGAAATGAAAGAGAATGATTTGACTCCATTTCCAATAAATACTTGTTTACATTTCGAAATATTGAAATCAAGGATAATGATTTGACTCCACTTCCAATAAATACTGGTTTACATTTCAAAATATTGAAATTGGGGATAATGATTTGACTCCACTTCCAATAAATACTTGTTTACATTTCGAAATATTGAAATCAAGGATAATGATTTGACTCCACTTCCAATAAATACTTATTTACATTTCGAAATATTGAAATTGAGGATAATGATTTGACTCCACTTCCAACAAATACTTGTTTACATTCCGAAATATTGAAATTAAGGATTATGATTTACTCCACTTCCAATAAATACTTGTTTACATTTCGAAATATTGAAATTAAGGAGAATGATTTGACTCCACTTTCAATAAATACTTGTTTACATTTCGAAATATTGAAATTGAGGATAATGATTTGACTCCACTTCCAATAAATACTTGTTTACATTTCGAAATATTGAAATAGAGGATAATTATTTGACTCCACTTCCAATAAATACCTGTAAATAAAACGCCATCAGCATTCGTGATTTTCGTATGTGATTCGGACACACTTGAATCTCAATTAATTATTATTCAGTGAATCCAAATTTTCGTTTCTTGATTAAAAAAATTTAATTATCAAATTTTAAATAATCAAAGAAAGCCTTTATAATCCGAGAACAAATTTGAATTCTTAATGAACGCAGAGGACGTTAGAAAATTCTATTATCTTTGCTTATCTCCTCTTGCGTGGGTAAATTATATAATCCTTGTTCTTGAAACATTATCAACGTGACATTAAATTTTAGTTACCTCATTCCTGTAGTTTCCATTACCCAGAACAAATCGCATGATTTTTTTTGTTATTTCAGGAAATGTATATTAATGTCCTAAAATATTATTTTTTCTTTTCAATAAATAGAAACGATTCTGAAAATATTAGTTCCTAACGTTGCTAAAGCAAACGCGTTGAAACTATTCTATTCGGCATCATTAATAGAGTCTTCTGATAACAATACTAGACGTGGTTGAGTGGTGTTGCCTTCACACTCGTTAACATTTCCAACACGTGCGATGACGAAATGCGATTTTTATGCTAACTCCAATTATTCAAAACTCGATCAATAGGCCTAAAGACAATGTTATCTCCAGGCCACGCTCTTCAATATGTATGTATCATCAATTTGAATAAGTTGAGAAGAAACATTGTAGGGTCGAGGCGGAAGACAGGACGAGTTGGAGGCGAATGGTGACGGAAGCCAAAGCTCGATATGGGTTGTAAGACCATCGAAAGAAAGGAAAGAAGATAAGAAACATGTTAATAAATCTATCATAACTTTTTGTTCAAAATAACTAGAGTAGGTACATTCCTTGCTGTTCGTCGTCGTATGTGTTGATAATAATACCTCACGGCATAAGATATCAACGTAATCTTTGTGACGATATCAGTAACTTATGATTGTTTTCTGATTAGATTTTTGATAAAATTTAGGTATCATATTCCAGCAAAAAGTTCGTCTGTTATGAAACAATACTCTTGTGTAAGATATGTTGTTACCTTCACGCGCTGTGTTCGTCTTCCCTTATATATGTATGGAAAAACATAAGCAATAAAATATGAAACTTCAATCACTTCACAAAAGAAGGAAAGTGACTTTTAAGGTACTCAAGGGATGCATAAGTAACGCAGATAAAAACCCTGCATGAATACAAGTTGGACCTATAATGGAACAAATAACCGAGTTAGTTCAAGACAGGTCCAATAGGGCCTTGTGCAAGCGATGGGGCTCCGACCTTTCTAGAATAACGAAATAAAAGGTTAAGATCGATTGACCAGCTTACCTTAAATAAAATACTGAAATCTGTAAAATGTACTCATTTACTGAAAATTTTATCATTAAAATAATGTATTATTATAAAAAAATTAAGTTTTAAGAACCGTGAAAAAGAGCATGTTAACGTTGTTTGGACATCTTGAACGTATTAGCAACGAAAGACATAAGTAGTACAGGACCATCGAGAAAAGAATGGTTGGACCAAGTGAATGAAATTTCAAAAGAAGGAATGGTAATAAGTAAGAGAAATAGAAGGAGCTGTATGACACGATATTTGGATGTGGAAGAGACGAAGAAAATATATCGCAATAGAAAAATATTGCGCTCTGTCCTTGTATAACCAGGGACGTATGTATGTGTGCTATTTTTAATCATATAAAGGTATTTAATGAAAAAATAAAAATACTCTTTTTCGTAAACAGTTTCACCCTTAAACATAAACAAACATCTAACAAATAACACAGCCTTAAAGTTTTGCAATATACACATACAACTCAGAAAGAATTTTAAAAAATATGTTTGCAAAAAAACATGTTTTTACAGAAAATGCCCATTAAAATTCACTCATTTATTTCAAAAGCAAAGGGAAATAACGCGTTTGTAAATGGTACACTTTCATCTAAAAAATATTACGGAAGAATAAATTTCGCATCAACCATTTACTCGTATTTGTAAGGATAATAATATAGCATTTACATTTTTCATTTAACAACAATTTTGATAAATTCAATAAACATTTAAATGGCCTCATAGAAATTTTGTTTTCATTTGTAGAAGAAGAAAATTTTCATATTCTATATTTTTTAAGTTTTAATAACAAAATAAGATTTTAACTTGACGGCGCTCTCTTTTAATATTAATAAAAAGCAGCCCATAAACGTCACTAAATAAATTTAGGTGAAATTATATCAGACAGTATGCAAGTATTTTAATCCACGATGCCAATGGAAGATTACTTCAAATATACTCTTCAACCAGACTAGAAGTTTATTTAGGAAGAAGGAAAAGTAACGGCCGGCAATAGAGTGAATGGTGGATTATTTAATAATTTATTTTATTTAATTAAACACATCAGTGTCTTTTATATACAAATGCAAATATGACAAATTTTACAAGTACTTAAAATTATTGACCAAAATACAAAATTTTACCTTAAACTAACATGTACATGAGATACAAAAAACAGTAGTAATAAAAAAATAGTAATATCAAAGACATTGTTTAAAATTATTTAATGTTAATATGTATATTTAAATTCAATATATGTATATATATCACCAAATATTACCAAATTTTACCAAGTAGACTTGCGTAATTATGGAAGATTTATTTTATAGTGGTTAATAACTTAGATTGGTTTTTAGTGAAACAACAATTAAATACAATATGTTTACTGACAGGAGCATTTCAAGAGACCCAAAGGTGGATGTTCATAATGGAATCATGGTGCCGACATATATATGTAATCGAAACATGGACGTGACTTGTGATTAAATTAATATAAATGCGGTAGAAATGAAAATGTTGCAAATAATGTATGGAAAACAATATGACATGATGAAGAATTAAGAAAAAAAGGCAAATCGAAACAAGATGCAAATAACCATTGAAATGGTTTGGCTACGTAGAAGGGCTGAATGATCAAAGATTTACAAAAATATTTATACTAACAATATACAAGGTACGAGATGTTTGGAAAGATCAAATTTATCAAATAAAAAAAAAGGAAAAAGTAAATGCTTTTATAAGAGGATATGTATGACGAGGTTTATGGACGTGGCATAAGCGAACAAGGATGCAATGAAATTAACATCTGTTCTCTTTGCCTACACCAATACGTGGGCATGATTTGATGTTGATTAGGACACTCTTTTACTTTTTCACTTTTGTGAATTATTGGAAATTGAACCTCCTCGTAAAGTACCGTAGTATCAGAAAAGTGTTGACCCAACTAGACTAAGGAGTCAACATTGTTAGAAAGATATGGCTGAAAGGGGATGATTGTGGAAAATCAAGTCAGTTTTAAAAAGTCATTGCTACTAGATAATAATGATCCCTTATCTATTTTTAATAAAGAGTACTGCCTGGGGGTTTATTATCCCCAGGCTGTCCTCTATTAAATTTTCTATTCATTTGTTAATGTTTATAAACTTTTCCCTTCCTGTGCTAAAAAAATCCACCCGTTCCGGTGATGTGTATTCAATATACATCAATACATATGTAAAAATGAGCGATTTAAAATCGAAAAAATAAGAAAATTCATAGCTAATCGTTTAAATTAATTAAATTCGAAGTCAAAAGTGATAATAATTGAAATTGAATTGCTGAAAAACATGAAAAAAACATCAAACGACGTTCATAAAACGGACGGAGCGACCACCTTGAACGAAAGCCGGCTGGCTACTAAAAAGAGAGAAGCGAGCAAACTGAGATTCTATTTGTTGCGTTCCCATATACCGAAGAATACTCGTAGTGAGAGTGAGACATGAATATCGTTGCTTTCTCACACATGCTGGTTTTTTAGAATGAATATACCTACGTCACACACTGGCACACGTTTGATTGTATTGGTGAATTTATTCCCGATTTTCACAAAATATCTCTAATGTGGCCGATAAGTGCTAATTATTATTAATATTATTTATTTCATTCAATGCGTAAATGTATTACGGAGGAATACCTAATATCTGAACCTAGTATTTATTATACAATATTTATAGAGATATCAAAGTTTTAAGAAGCAATGTGTGTACTAGTTACACATCACAGGGCAGGAAGGGTTAAGTTAACAAGAAAAAAAAAACAAATATCCATTCAATCTATTTATCAACTTAGCAACATCGATGGTCTTCATCCCCGTGGTAAAACAGACATTAAATTTTTTTCCTTGTACCCTGGTGCGTTTCGGATTCCCGTGGATGTTTCCAACTTACTGGACTACCCTATTTGTCTTTGATCATGGGAGCTTAAATGGTGAACTTTTTTTCAATCAAATTCTTTCCCTTTGCTGTGATTTTTGTGGCCATCTGGATCAATCTGCAAATCATATTTTATAGTACTGCAAGGATTGAGTTAATAATTTCACAAGGGATCTCCACGGGAATAGGACCAAAATCTCCGGGTTCAGGTTCAGGCCTCCCATTAACTAGACTACAGGGTCGTCAATTTATTTTTATTTTTAGTATTATAATTCTGCCAATACGCAAATATTTACAAAAAAAGAATTTAAAAATAAGTTACATTTCACTCTTACATTTGTTTGATCACACACACGGTGAATGGTTTACCCTTTTTTTTTCCAAATATACATTTTAAGAGAGAGGAGTATTTTCAGGAAAATTCTTTGATATAACTGAAATATATACTGCTCGTCCAGCCCTCATAAATAAAAAAAATCAACATAATGGCTTGTAAATAGTTAAATGTCGTAGGTAATAGTAACAAACAAGGGGTCACAAACTAACGCATTACGTGTCGTATCTAGACATTACACTTCATAAAAATTATCAATGAGTAAACATGATAAAAAGCGTGATAAAGAAAAAATCCCAAAGGTGACTTTAAAAAATAATTTGGGTTTCAAAAATATTATAAACGTTCGAAATAAATTAAACGCAATGATAATACAACATAAATTGACAAGCTTCCTGTCCTACATTTTAAGATGCGTGTCTTCCAACCGGGGGTTCGATTTTTCGTTGATACAAACATTTTTTTAAAAATGTTTCAGTTTAATTTTAACTTAAGGCTTCTTTTACACTTTTCTGGTTGATTGAAAGAAATCGCCACTTGGTAATAACTCCTTGTGTTATATAAAATGTATAAAAATACTAAAAATAACGAATCGTGTACCCTATATTTTAGTGGTTTAACCTTTGTATTGCTTGTGTTTCGTACGTGTTTCAATAACTTTTCTATGTTGTTTATAGTTAAGGCATTAACATTGTGGAGGTTTAAAGACATTGTAATTTATTTTTATCAAACACTGTTTATTCCACTTTTTTATGACGGTATAACCCTACCGGTTTCAAGGCTTTCACCTTATCTTCAGGGGAGCGCAAACAAGTCTTGTTTGCGCTCCCCTGAAGATGAGGTGAAAGCCTTGAAACCGATAGGGTTATACCGTCATAAAAAAGTGGAATAAACAGTGTTTGATAAAAATAAATTACAATAACTTTTCTATTTAAAAAGCGTTAACGTTAATGTGAAAATTAACATTTCAAATATTTTATAATAATTTAGTTCATATTTTAAAACAGACAGGTTTCTGGTCTCGCGACTCTTTTACAATTTTCTTTGATGAGTTTATCCCTGATGATAAGTACTGAGACGAGATGAGTATTTCATGATGGAATAAAATCAGTGATTTATATTTTTAAATTTCTATTTTTAATCTTGGTTGTCTATCCCTGAATATAAAAATAATAAGTTGGGGTATACCCATGACAAACGAGCCCTGTAAAAGGGTTGCAAAAACGTGACGTATCGCTGATAAATCAGGCGCTCAGATCAGACGTATTTGGTTAGATTACGTCTCTCCCTGCAGCTGGGATCCTGTTATCATCAAAGCGGGGTTTTTAGAGCCTTAAGCCAAGTCTGAGCACTTACCTCGTTTGAAGATAAAAGAAAAAACCCTCTCTCTGGCTGTGATAAATGAAAATATAATGGAAACACTGTGGTCTGAAACTTTAGATAAAACATATTAAAAAACGTGATATCAATATATTTTATAATTTATCGATGCATAATTTAATACCAACATGTTATATTTTAGTGAGGTTTGATGGAGTTTATATAACATCCTTTGGAGGTCATCTTTGGATTCTGCGGTGAGAACTGCATCGTCTGCGTCGCATACAATGCTGTTTTTTTGTCTCCCAGTCTGCAATATCTAAAACCCCGATGAGATGCAAACTAGCAGTGAATAACAAAATAATAGAGGAAGTGATGGATTTTAGGTATCATGGAGTTTAGGTATCAGTAGCAATGGAAATTTGCATGATGAAATCTTGAGACAGGTCAATAAGGCGGCTGCAATATCGGGATGCCTAAGAACACCGGTGTGGAATAATAAACACATGAGAATAGAAAGTAAAGTCAGAATATACAAGACATGTGTGAGACCGATAGCCACCTACGGAATGGAGACCAGAGCAGACACATCTAGAGCAAAATCTCTCCTGAGAACCTCGGAAATGAAAACACTGAGATGTATAACAGGAAACACACTAAGAGATAGAATCAGAAACACCGAAATAAGGAGTGAGAGAAAGTGTAGTATAGAAGACATATTCGGTAATTTGAACGTATTAACGACCTTTTCCATTTTATTTGAATCTTACGGCTTTGAACCACTCTTGTACGCACGTAACTTGCGGTTCGTCATTGTACGTGCTGCAAATAGTACTCTTTAAGTGAAGACTAACAACAATCGCACATATAAGCATTGTAACGAATACATTTTTTTTTATGAGACTGGGATTTTTTTAAATTTTTCTCCGGTACCATTAGAAATCGAACCCGAAACTGCGACGCAAAATTGTCCACGGAGGTTCGTCAATCCTCTTCATGAAAAAAATTAACAATTTCAGTAAAATGTATATTTCATTATTCGTGGCACTGAATTTTACCCGACAAATTATGACAATTTCTAACGGAGTTATTTGAAGTATTCAAATCAAATGATTCAGACTATTTGACGACAAACTTGTGTTACCACTGATTTTTTGTGGTAATTGTGATGTTTAGTGATGACAAGTAACCTTTGGGGTGGATTATCACATCCAATTACAGTCACGCAATTTTGACGAATATTTTTCAGACTAACATATTATTTAATTTTGATTTTTTATATTCACGAAACATTTTCCTTTTTATCATATAGAAATCAACAAACGCCAGTTACAATGTTTGGTGAAAAAAAGTGTTGATTTATCACAATTTTCGTAAAATTATTTTATTAGTCGATAATTTGACGACCGTTATAGTCGACATTTAAATTCTTCCCGAGAGTTATGGCTGTAATTCACGATGTTAGAAAAAAACTCTTTTTATATGTGGTTTATGCTTGTTAACTATTTATCAATAGGTAGTTTAAAAAAATGTTTTATGGCAGCAATCCTGCAGATTTACTGTGTATAAAGAAAGCAATTCGATGCAATATTTCTGTGGCGTTATAGCAGAAGTTGATATGTCCGTTTTACCTTAGTTTAGAGGAGAAGCAATATTAACTTTGATAAGCTATTAAAATCAGTACAAATAAGCATTTTTTAAGTTTTTCCAAACAATATAGCTTTTGTTTGGATAATGACTAACACGCCAAGTTTTGCCACAACATGCTCAAAAATGTTTTCTATAAATTGGGGGAATAAACACAAAATGATAAAAAACGGACTTATCAATGTCTGCCACCACACGTTATATTTATTTTATTTATTTTACACATGACAAGAAATATACATCATTTGCTAAAAAAACCACAGGTTATTTAATTTGGATACACAATTTTAATGGATCTGGGGTTGTTGCCTTTCATTTGTCGTGTCCCCAGTAAACTAGGCTTTTGCCTGTATCTCACTGAGGACATATAGGATGAAAAATAAATCGATACTTCTTTCAAATTCATGACATCAAACTTCAAAAGCATGAAAAAATATATATTCTCACCGAGTACATATAGATGCATTGACACTTTTTCATTTGCTTTTTTAATATTAGACATTTAGCTAGGTACGTATACTTTTTTATTCAAGGTAGTGAAACATTACTTTTTTTTTATTAAAAAAAATCAAGAGCTGAGATCCAATAGTACTTAAAATACTCCAACAATGATCAGCGTATCGGGCGTGGCGATACTATCAAAGATCTTTGCATCACGTTCAACATTAAATATACATTTGATTATCATATAATATGTTTATCTTCCAATAAACATATTGGATTAGTGTAATGAGCTGCTAGGGAGTTTGATAGGGGTGCTATAGATAAGCGAGTCAGAAATAGATTTCTACGACACCTTTATTGATAAGAGTATGTATGGCATTAATCCATGTCTCTATCCCAAATCTTAATTGATATCGCTTCTTAAGAGTAAGAAGCCGTCTACACACCTATTTATACAAATACAAATTGCTTACAGGAAAAACAGAACACCCTGCGTTGATCGGCAAATGTTTGTTTAATGTAACATACCGGTCAATTAATTCTACCATCGTGAATTAGGATTATATTCGCTGTATATTCACAAACTACGTTGTTAAGAGAATCACCACTCGCATCCGGAATGACCTTGCTAAATTTTCCATATCTCGGTGGATATATTATTAAAGATCAAACTCTTTGGTAAACTTGTAGGTATAACTGAGTGACATCACATAGTATTATGAGTTATATATTTTCTTGCTGTCTTTACGAGCATGTTGTATTTAGATCTTTAATGGTTTATATATTTTCTTGTTTGGTGTAATTAGGTTAAACCGGTATCAAATGAAAACTAAATAGAACTTGGCGATACTTCATGGAAGTGATTACATTATAGTATGTACTCAATTTACATTTATATGTTTGACCACTTGAGTACATCTTTATTAATTTACATTCATATGTATGCCCACTTGAATACATCTCAATTAATTTACATTTATATGTATGCCCACTTGAATACATCTCAATTAATTAACATTTACATGTATGACCACTTGAATATATCTCAATTAATTAACATTTATATGTATGACCACTTGAATATATCTCAATTAATTTACATTTATATGTATGACCACTTGAATACATCTCAATTAATTTACATTTATATGTATGACCACTTGAATACATCTCAATTAATTTACATTTATATCTATGACCACTTGAATGCATCTCAATTAATTCACATTTATATATATGACCACTTGAATACATCTCTATTAATTCACATTTATATGTATGACTACTTGAATACATCTCAATCAATTTACATTTATATGTATGACCACTTGAATACATCTCAATTAATTTACATTTATATGTATGCCCACTTGAATACATCTCAATTAATTTACATTTATATGTATGACCACTTGAAATACATCTCAATTAATTTACATTTATATGTATGACCACTTAAATACATCCCAATTAATTAACATTTATATGTATGACCACTTGAATACATCTCAATTAATTTACATTTATATGTAATCAGCACAATGAAATACATTAGAATTTAGTTTATGTTTTTGAAGAAGTCAATGATTCAGACTAGTAGTAAATAAATTTAACCTTTTCAAACCTGAATAAATTTTAAGGTTTTAAACAAATTGTATATATTTTTGTATTGCCAATACCGATACGGCAATATTTATGACTACTGCTATGCGCTCAATTTACGGTCGAGTAGTCGGCTACCGTGGTCTAACGTTTAGCATTCACGCACAACAAGCGGGAGTCCCATGTTTGTTTCCAGGTGGATTCACTTCTAGGCTGATTTTACCCTTAGACCATTTAACATCTGAATTTATGTTTTTCTGTAGCTTATATGATGCTAATGGTGGTCCACTTGGGGATTGTGGGTTTTATGGCCATCAGTTTCAGATTTATCGCAGTCAGTTTTTCTGATCGAGGTTTCATACGGTTGAATAAAAAATATTTATAATATGGTATTTAAAATGCAAGATTGCATTGAATATACCCAAAAAGATAGTATAATTAATGTACTATAGTATAAACTGTCAATTCTCTGTATTGTTCTTAAGATCCAGTTTTTTTAATTATTCATTTGTATAGTGCTGTTCAACAATACTAAATCAACGCTATTCAAAACTGCTTTGCGAAAGACTGCACTAGATAAAACCTGCCCTTAATTAATTTTTCTATTTATTAATATGTAAATGGTATACCGTACCTTAAAATAATAAAAACACCAGAAGAGTGCTCAAGATATAAAGGATAGAACGCAAATAAATATTTAAAAAACAGTTTAAAAAACAATGTAAAACAATTATCACAAAAATATTTACACAGAAACAGGGGTGCATTAGCGTACAAACATTGATGTTACCAACAAAATACGGGGCCGTCCAAAGATGTACAGCCCACACTGCGCCAAACCAGGCGTCACTGTTGACATCAGTATTGATCATCATGCAAATTTAATCTCCTAGCCATCGGAACTATGGGTTTAATCTGTCAAGAATATATGATTGTTAAAGTGCAACAACATGCACACAATAAATCAATACACATAGACTCCCAAAACGCGTCTTGTACGGGGAAATGGTTGGCAAGCGAAGAGCTGGTGGGCAGAGGAAGCGCTATAAGGACAGTTTGCAAGAGACGCTTACTTTGTGCGGGGCACCTGAGGACTGGGAGCGGGTGGCTCGGGACCGTGAGGGGTGGAGAGCCGTATGCTCTCGGGCTGATGGCGTCTCAGCGGCTAGACGTGTGAGAAATAATCAGCGCGCTGCAAACATGCGTCAGCATGGCCAGGTGGCTCAGCAAGGTCCACATATCAGTGACATTTGCGGGACGGAGTGCGCATCTAGGATCGGGCTGTTTTCTCACAGAAGATCACATGATCGACGTGGAAGAATGGTTCAAGATTGACGTTGGAGTGGCGAGGGGATCCTTGACTACGTGGCCCGGCAACGACGATGATAGGATGACAGACAATCTTACTTGATCACGAAGGATAGTCTATCAGTCACGTACTGGGACAGATTTGTATGCTCTCATTACGGTCACGAGTGAGTACAGACTTCGCATTAGACCATTAAGAAGTGGCATTAAGCGCTCGCTCATACTCGTTGCTGGGCTTCTGTTGGAAAGTAAAGCAGTGTCGTGGAGTTTTCTTACTTTCGTTTTTCTTCTTTTCTTGAATTGAGTGACCCGTTGCACACCAACAAACTCACCGGCCACATCACTGTACTGGATCGTATGACACATCGAAGTTAGACAATTGGAGCACACTAGCATGTTGTTCTCCTTTATTTGACCGAAGTCATAGGTATCCTTATAACCCCAAATACTAGACGGGAAAATTCCTTTGTCATTCAATGGGAGTAGGTCAGCTCGGGGTTCGAGCGACCATGTCATTGGTATTTAGTGAACATGTCTTTTGGTAGTCTATCGTAAGATGGACTATTAATGTCTCCAATATGATTAAGTACACCAAGGCTCGCGGACAAGGAAAATACTTATAATTAGGGTTTACGTTTATCAAGCAAGTAAAAGTATTGAATACTTAACAATTTATGTTCAACCTGAGAAAAGAAGATCGCATCACTTTGTACCAGGAGTTGAATAGGTTGAACGACGTCAGAAGTATGGTAGATGCAAAATTAACGTACTGTCACTATCGTTTTATATAATATTCTTAACTGTTCCGTCACCTTTTATCTCACAGAGAATATTCATCATCTTTCCTGTCATGGACTGGCGTGACATTCAAAGATCTATTTATTGCCTTCCAAGTTCACCACTCTTCTTTCTTTGTGTCGTCCTTTACTGCCCATGCAGTCAGACTCTGGAACCAGTAACAAACTCTTAATTTCTAGTCAGTAAAATAACGTGTTTCATTCCCAATTTTTCCTTTCCTCTCCACCATCCCTTCATTTTATTTTGAGTGATGATATCTCACTTTATATTAAAAATAATGTTCCGGTGATTGTCCGTCTTTGTTGGGTTCGTGGGCATATGTACAAATATGTATTTATATAGTTCGTGGGGATGGATAGTCACCTGAATGATTTATGTATCCAAGTAACTTGCTTCATTTACTTTTGTCTGGTTGATTGGAAGAGATTGCCGTCTGGCAAAAGGCCGACCAGATTGTTTTTGCAATAAAAGTGTCAAATAAATAGATGTTAAACTCGCTCCGTCATAAAATGTTTAAAAAAACGACTAAATTTATAGCCAGTTATATGACGAGTTTCATTCCTGATTTTGTTTACCCTCCATTATCCCTTATTTTTCCTTTTTTTAATGATTAATGATTATAGTATATTATTCACGAATTTGTACAAGTATTTACATATTTTTTTTGCAACTATGTAACTTCCTTTATACACTTCTGGTTTATGATGGAAATTAGCCCACAAGATTGTTTTATAATGAAGTATTGAATAATCAGTAAAAAGCACCACCCTGTTATTCCATGTTTTTATGTATTTAGTAAGATTCAGGTAAAAATATTATTTACTGGGAACACGACAAATGAAAAGCAACAAATCTAGATGCATATATCTATACAGAACGTGTCCACATTAAATTAAGTGCTTTTTTGTATTTTTTATGTGGCATTTTTACATGGCACTTAAATAGTTATGTAAATAAATAATTAAGTTGTTAAACAAGTATTAAATATGAGAGCTGAAAAACTAGATTGACACACTATCACGTTTTGTCGAAAAACGCGGTTTAAACTTCGAAAGGCTTTCAACGATTTACGTAAATTTTTCCCTTTCAACAGTTACGAAATTGGAAAATATTGTAAATAATAAGTCTTAACAAAGTTTAAAAACGAAATAGAACAACGAAAAATCAACGATTCACTATTCAATATTTGATATATAAGCATTTTTTTTATAAAACTAAAATGGAAGCAGAACTCAACGTCAGGACTTAAACATATAAAATGCATTGCATTATTTGCAAAACTTACCATCATGTGCATTATACTTCCATTATTCTGTTGCATTTCAGCAAACATAGAGTCTTGATTGATCAAACCAATGTTCGGCTTGGAGATCAAATTTCCAAGTCGAATGGCGAATATTATCTGCTGCAGCTTTTTATTTGTCAGATTTTTTATGCAGCCTATTGAGTGTATTGCTTTAAATAGCTTGAGAAATTATGACAAACAGCATATTAGCTACAGAAAAAACAAAATTCAGATATTAGAGTAAAACCAGTTCAGTTAAATGACTTAAGAGTAAAACCAGTTCGGAAGTATATCCGCCAGGAATCGAACCTTGGCCAGTTAATGGAACGTTGAAAATATTATCTTGAACATTTTATTCTTGTATTTTATCACTCTGTTGCATCCGTCAGCATATACGAGTAGTTATGGCCACCGTTAAAAAAAAATGTTAAAATAAAATTTGTGAAAATTGCACAATTCAACAGACTTCAAGTAGATACATGTAAGGTTGCTTGTTTAATCTGGATAAGCTTTTAAGTCATTGCCACCCTCAAATCTGAAAAAAAAAACTGAATATTATACACATTCAGGCCGGTGCGTAGGTAGAGATTACTCATATATCTGCCAGGAAAGCAAGGCGTGGGTAGAGATCGATTCAACATCGAAGATATGCTGTGAGGGTGCCAAGTTTGTAATACACCCACTGCATTCTGTACTCCTGTTACAAAAGAAATGTTTAATACAATTAAGTTGAAAAAAAAAACATGGTTTGTTACGAGTATGTTAAAAAATATTTAAAAGATGTATATAAAATAAGATTGTAAAATATGCCAGTTCACAACAGTATTCTAGTTCCAACTCTGAGATATGGAAGTGAAATAGGAAGGTGGAAAATGCTGAAAGGAGCCAAATAATTGTAGTGGAAATGCGTCCACTGAGAAGAATATATTGAGTAACTATATTTGATAAAAAATAAATGAAGTGATCTTAGTTGAAAGATAACTTAAGGCCGATGTATTAAGTAATATGAAGAAGAACACTTGCCGATATTTGGACATGTTGGATATAAATGTTTAGATATCTGTTCTCTCTGCCTACACCGCAAAGGAAATGGCGTGATAGTTTATCTATGTGTGTAATAGTTAAAGTTTTTGGTATAGTTTTTCAAATTTATAGTCTTTCAAATTGAGCGGTTTTTTTTTAATTCTTGGATAAAACAGAGATGGCGTCGCAAATTTGCCTGGGACTTGTGACATTTGAGAAGTGTAATGTATGGAATTTATGAAAATAGAGTTGAATACAATATAACGACGCGTTCAAATTGAGAATTATTTTATGTATTGTAATCTCCGGAAACGGTGATGTTAATTGGCCACCAAGATCATGTGATCTGACTCCGTTGGACTATTTTTTCTGGAGTTACGTGAAAAGCCAAGGTCTAAAAAAATAACCCCCGATCAATTCCTGAGCTTAAGGACGAAATTATTCGCGTTATTAGTGAGTTAGAACCGAAATTATGCCACAATGTCATCGAAAATTTTGACAAAATAGTGGATATCTGTGGATCTGCAAGAGGTAGACATTTGTCGGATATTATTTTTTGTGTTTAAATGTCATACATTATTCTTTATTGTCCAATAAAAAGTTTTTTCGAAATCAAAGCAAATTGTGTGTTTTATTCAAGAATTAAAAAAAATTTAATTAAAAAATCCGCTCAATTTGAAAGACCCTTTATATTTGTGAGAACGCTTTTTTTAGAATCTGTTCCTTTCCATATACGAGTATTTTGAAAAAACAGGTGACACTGAACTAGCTATATAACACACTATCTTAATCTTTTACTCGACTTGTCTCATGATCGTCGACCTTTTCTGAACGACCCTGGAGCTCACTGTTATAGTCTAAAACATTCGAGTTCAGCATCAAAATGGTGCAACACCAAAAAAAACTATAATAATAATGAATAAAAATCTTCAATAAATATAAGTTTATTGCAAGCAACTTAAAATAAATATATATTCTTTGGTGTATGGAAATGAAAAGTGGTCGTAGAAAATGACTGATAGAAGCCAAAAAAGTGCGTGCTTTAAGAATATTACGCAGGGAGACAATGTACTATGCGTATCCAGAAAGTAAGTGTACTGAGGCTCTCACGACCGGATGAATTTTATTTACGACATGTTGGCTACACTTCCGTGTAGCCTGACCCTTCCCCTCCGCAACGAGACCGGTTCGAGGTCAGTACGTTGAGAAGTGTCGACGCGACAACACGTTTCGTGAAAAATGTAAATCCAATCTCCCGCCAAGTGCAAAATACGCGGCGTCATTCGTTATCTCGTTTGGAAGGGAAAACCTCCGGTTGAGGTTTATAATGAGGTGAAAACTGCATATGGTGATAAAGCTATGAATTGTACGAGTGTGTACAAGTGGTGTCGCGAGTTTAAAAACGGTCACGTCGCACCTCTTCACCCTCCGCCAAAAAAGCTCAACACCACAATTTCAGCCAAGAAAATCATGGCATCCGTGTTTTGGGACTGTCAAGGCATAATTTTAATTGAATATATGCCTCAAGGGGAGACCATCAACTCTGCAAGATACTGTGAGACCCTAAAAAAATTGCGGAGGGCGATTCAGAACAAGAGGAGAGGCATGCTGACAAAGGGAGTCTGCCTGCTGCACGACAATGCCAGACTACACACGGCCAACGCCACGATGGAACTGCTCGCCTCGTTTAAATGGGATATCCTGAACCATCCCGCGCATTCCCCTGACTTAGCACCTTCAGATTACTATCACTTTACCTCCCTGAAGCTGCACATGGGTGGAAAAAGGTTTTCAACCGACGAGGAGGTAAAGGAGGAGGTTGAGAAGTGTACGGAGGGGTTGGCGGGAAACTACTTCGAGGAAGGCATCAAAAAGTTGATACCCCGCTTCACCACCTGCATTGAGAGGAATGGCGACTATGTCGAAAAATAGCTTACATATGTACTACGGTAACCATATAATTTTTTTGTTTAAATAAAAAAAATTGTAACCTACAAAAATTCAGTACACTTACTTTCTGGATATGCCTCGTACGTTATGTCAGAATAAGGAATAAAGCAATTAGAAATCAATGTGAACATAACGCTGGCGTGTTGAGTATGACGAAGAAGAGCACGTTGAAATAATTTGGACATGTGAAACGAATGAAGATAGAAAGACTAACAAAATAAATGTATAGTGTAAATTTAAGTGGAAAGCATGTTAGAGGAAGATGAAAGAAAGTATAGTTGTATCAAGATGATATTTTGAAATAGGAAACGTGTAAAGCGAGAAAAATAATACAATTTGCATGTATGTGGAGCAAACAGATGATGTTTGTCTAGAAAGGAAAGTCTGGCGCTTGGTCTTCTCTGCCTATCTCGATAGGGAAATGGCGTGATGTATATCCTGAAATTACACATATATTGAAAGGCAATGAAAAATAAAATGTATTTAAAAAATAAGCTTTCAAAAGATCTGAGGTCATCTCATAACACCCTCCCCCGTCAAGGAGATACACCCCCACCAATAGAGACCGAGCTCGACCACTAATTTATCAGATTTTTTTTTAGCCTACTGCTTCGTGATAAAGGAAAATGCGTGTCGATTTATGCAATACTATATCTTTCATTAAAGTTATCTTTCATTTGATAAAATCTAATCTTCGAAACGAAAAACAGGTTATGGTTTTTGCCTTTTCCTTTCGTTCGTTTTATCCCATGTATTCCATTTTGGTCGTCTGTCCAAACACGTAAGCTCCAAGATTTTTTAGCCCTGGTTTGTCGCCTGATCACTTTGGTTTCTTTTGACTCTACTTTAGCTTAACTTTGATGGACAGAATTTCTCCAAGATGATTCCGTTTTATTTCCCGTGAAACTGCGCATTTTGAGTCCTATCTTACTAAACTCAAGACTTTGTAGGTCCATAGGCGCAATTCCCTTTGGTCAAATATTTGGTCTGTAAATATGTTCAATACTGTATAAGACAATTCCTATAAGAATGTAGGTTTAATGTAGGAACAAACGTAGACAAAACGTGTACACTGTTAGGGAAGGAAAAGAGGACAAAGTGACAGACTTACATAACGCGAAACATATATTTTCCTTACACCCTACACCTGCTCATTCAGCTTCTAGAAATTATCTGATGTTTAACATTTACTTCTTTTAAAATATAATTTACTTATTACACCACAATTTCATAAATCAGTATTTGTTAAAAACACGGTATGTATATTTGTTAATCTTTCTTTATTTATTTGTTGTACATGCCCAAACCATGTGTTGTACATGTCCAAATCATTTATTGTACACGCCCAAACCATCTTGTATTTTTTAACACTTTTGTTATAT
The DNA here is from genome assembly GCA_949825065.1 of Odontocerum albicorne. Taxonomy (NCBI): domain Eukaryota; kingdom Metazoa; phylum Arthropoda; class Insecta; order Trichoptera; family Odontoceridae; genus Odontocerum; species Odontocerum albicorne. The sequence continues at coordinate 2,263,060 of OX463842.1, read as the reverse complement.
GCAGTACAAACTGGCGAGCCTTATGATTGTGAGAGATTACCATAAGGCATACCTAAACTGGTATGGCTTATGGTAATCTCTCACAATCAACCAACCACCAAGATATTTCAAAGGCGGTAAGTGAAAACCAGGCCTGATTGCTTTGTTTTTATATCTGAGTTCCATTGGAAATTAAATCCGCAACCCCTATATTAGACACCAGCTGTCTTACCAACAAAGCCAAGAAAGTCCTACAATTAGGAAATGTTTAAGGTAAAATATTTACTTTTTACTTGGTCTGTTACTAATCTAAGCAGCCGTCTTAACTCTTATGGTGGATCAAAAGGGAAAAAAACCTTATCGAAAATACCAAGTTATCAAAAAAAAACACGAAAAATTCTTCTCAATGAGATTGGACACTCAAAAAGGTAACCTCAAGATAAGGACCGTGTACTTATATTTGCCCTTTATCCTTTCCCTTTTTGCTAAGGATATTTTAAATCAGGATTTGCGAGACGTATATTGCGAGGAACAATATGCTTTACAACTGAGGGAATCAGATTGTTTCTTCGGAATTTTAGTTCAAGTTTCCATATATGAATCCCTTAAACTATTTTGCAAATTGGTTTATTCGGTACGGAATCTTCTTTGGATTGTGATGTATACTCGAATTTTATTGGGACCATACTTCTAGACAAAATATATTTTTATATTTTATACATGCATAAACATCAGGGCTGTGGAGTCGGAAGAAAAAAAACACGACTCCGACTCCGACTCCGATTCCTATATTTATCAGCAACACGACTCCGACTCCACAACTCCGACTCCACGACTCCGACTACACGACTCCGACTCCACAACTCCGACTCAAAAAAGCTCAATTTTATCAGGTTGTTTCCTACCTTTGCATATAGCCATTTTTTTCATGTTATACGGATAAAAATAAAACAAGATCAAACTTTAATAATTATTTATTAGAATTTATTCTTAAAAACAACATTGCTTCTATTAAATCTGTATTCGTAGAGGCTCTCAAATCAGAATTGAGAATTTTAAGAGCGGAAAATAACCGCTCTACGGATACTTGGGTTGGCGGTAATGCTGTAACGATCAATGCTGAATCTTTTACGATTTCTAGATACCGCTGTATTGCCATTTCAACATTTAACTTATAAGTTCGGTCAATTTGTTCCATTATTTTCAATGCATCATAAAATTAAATTTTAAATTTTGAAATAGAGTCTCCTTCATCTATATTGGGACTGTGATTCAAACGAGGAGTTTTAGTTTATCTTGTTCATTGAGATATTTTTCAAAATCGCCTGCAGATTTAGCGGTGTCGGGTGAAGATGATGATACTTGGTGTACGCTGCCTGCTGTCGTCTCTTTTTCTAGTCGAAGGCCTTTCATACGAACGGTTAATTCAAACAGAGCGTTTTAAGCTCTATTTATTTGTTCTTCCGTCAATGTGGATCGAACCATGGGGTTAACATAGATCCCAGCCAACAGAATTTTCTTTCGACGTGAGAAAGAAGGAGACAAACACATTTTCATAGACTTGATGCATTAAATGGATCTCGGTGATTCACCATATCGGCGCGACTTGCGCCTGCAAGTTTAATATTCGTGCACAATACACATTCATTATAATAATTTTAAAAAAATGTATTTTAAATTTTAACGAAAAAGTAGTCGGAGTCGCTCGTTTTTTACGACTCCTACTCCGACTCCGACTCCGGCCCAAACACCGCGACTCCGCGACTCCGACTCCAACTCCGACTCCGACTCCACAGCCCTGATAAACATATCCCATTACGCCGTTTCCTATAGGCAGATAGAACGGAGCGCCAGACTTTCCTAACATGACATACGTATTTCGTTTCTTCCACATACGTATTATAATATGTTAAAAGGCTTTCGCGGCTCTTGGCATCGGTTATATAATATCTTTCGGAGTATTGTACTGCGTAGTTTGCCTTATGATGCCGAAGTTTCGAAAACCTAGCAGTTTTCATCCTCATATAATAGTTTGTTTGTAGTCAATTTTGCCACACATTTATTATAATGTTATAAAAATGCTGCACATGAATGTACCAAAATGGTTTTATCAGTTACCATGTTAACAAATGTGATTTATGAGAATTCTCATATAAAAAAAGATTAATTGAACTTTTTTATTTATTTTTGTATAATCGCTTCATTCGCAAGCATGAGTAGCTTAGCCTTGCTTTTTTTATTCGTCTTATCTTCATCCAGACCATTTTTTTATAAAGTTATATATTGCTTATTAATCCATTACCCTTATTCTTCTTCCTGGCACTGTCCATACTCATTGCCTAGGTAAGCTTTTGGGGTCGGCTTTTCTCGTTGTCAGGCTATATATGTATGTTCTTCGGTACTGGGTGTCGCTTTCATCTAGGCCGTTTCTCAGCAGGATTTTGGAGCATTGAGTCATCCAGGAGTTCTTTGGTCTTCCTCTGGACGGCTGTCGAGGAAGATCCACAGACATTGCCTGATTCGCCGTATGGTCTGGTGGTCTACGTCTTATGTGCCCGTACCATCTCAGCTGTCGCTCTTCCAGCTTACTGTTTATGCCAGTGACCCCGAGGCTACCACGAATGCGTGGCTTTAAATTCTATATTTTAGTGATACTCCTGTCGACCACCTAAGCATTCGCATTTCTGCTGTTTCAAGTTGCCTAGAGTAGGAGCTGTATATAGTCCAGCATTCTGAGCCATACATAATTACGGGTCTAACGATAGTCTGGTATACCTTTCCTTTTAGTTTTATAGGCTTTTTTGGGTCACACAATTAATCAATTACTGAAAACGTTTATTTTTTATATGACAATGTTAATACGAGTTTTCAACGAAATAATCTAACATATTCTTTTCTTACTTTCGTTGTGTATTACAAATTGATAATATATGGTATTTAATCCCTTTTTTTACTTTTTGTATATGTGTTATACAAATATTAAAAGTTTTACAAAGGTCCTTAGGAAAATAATTTGTACCAAAATAGATAAAATTAATAAATACTACATAAATAAGGGAGACAGTTTAACGTTAGTTGGTTACGGAATTCAGGGTCTCATCTCCTGAATTGTCAAGGATGACGCAACAAAGAGTGGGGAATTAAAAACGACAATTTCAAGGTACCAGCTAATTGAATGAAACACCATGAGATTGAAGAGCTTTATAAAATAATTAAAACGATGATAAGGGTGCTGAGATTTATAATTTTATACAAGAGTAACAAAAGCTTACTTTAAGTATTACTATAGAATAATATTTAAACAAGAGTAACAAAAGCTTACTTTTTACTATAGAATAATATTTATGCAAGAGAAATAAAAGCTTACTTAATTTTTTGTCATCACGATAATCGTCGTATAATTTTGTACAAGAGAAACAAAAGCTTACTTTAATTTTGACTATAGAATAATATTTATACAAGAGTAACAAAAGCTTACTTTTTATTATAGAATAATATTTATGCAAGAGAAACAAAAGCTAACTTTATTTTTTCCCATCACGATAATCGTTGTATAATTTTATACAAGAGAAACAAAAACTTACTTTTTACTATAGGATAATATTTATACATGAGTAACAAAAGCATACTTTTTACTATAGAATAATACTTATACAAGAGTAACAAAGGCTTGCTTTATTTTTTCTCATCACGATAACCGTCGTATAATTTTATACAAGAGTAACAAAAACTTATTTTTTACTATAGGATAATATTTATACATGAGTAACAAAAGCTTACTTTTTACTTTAGAATAATACTTATACAAGAGTAACAAAAGCTTACTTAATTTTTTCTCATCACGTAAATCGTCGTATAATTTTAAACAAGTGTAACAAAAACTTATTTTTTACTATAGGATAATATTTATATAAGCGTTACAAAAGCTTAGTTTTTACTATAGAATAATACTTATACAAGAGTAACAAAAGCTTACTTTATTTTTTATCATCACGATAGTCATCGTATAATTTTATACAATGTGTTTTATCTTCAGACATATTCTCGAAATGTAATGATAAAAATTCTCAAGTAAACAAAAATTTTAATCAACTTTCCAATCTTCATTTTAGCTTAACACGTTCAGTGCTAACAACGCGCCTGGTGCGTTCTTCTTCGCAATTGTCGGGTGCTGACAACGCGCCTGACTCGTTTTCCTATGCAAACCAAATATTCTATGAACGCGTGTACGTCATGCGATTTTTTTGAAATTTTATTAATTAGTCAGCCACACGTGAATAACCTTAAAAATTTGATCGCATTGAATGTGTTAATCGCTTCATTCGCAAGCATGTTTAATACTAACCATACTGACTTCGCAAGCATGTATAACACTAGCCATACTGACTTCGCAAGCATGTTTAATACTAGCCATACTGACTTCGACGTTTCATTTTTAAATACTTGATAAAAACTTAATTATTTCACATACACATTTTATCTCGTACATTTTGTATTATTTTGTTTTAATCTACAGTTCTTTTTCCTTCATTTGAATAAAAATAGATCGTCAATTCTGTTTTAAACATTCGCAACAACTTTATTATTAGATTTGAGCAAAGCCATGACAAAATAATTATGTTAATTTGAATATACACCCGGCCTCGTTACCAACAGGATTACTCGAATCTATATTATACAGTGGTGCAGGGATTCCTAAACTGAGAATTTTCATTATAAGGCGCCAAATCATGTCGGACATATTTTGCAATGAGGGTTAATTATTTGATTCCAAGGGTAAGACTAAGGATAAAAGAAATACACAAGTCTGCAGCTTCAAGAATATTTAAAACGCTGGATGTATCTATCCACGTAACTGTTTGGAGATACTTCTCCACGAGCGATTTCTTCGGTTCAAATAGGTAGATCAGTGTTCTGCTACATAACATATATTTGTTTTAAAACACGTTCAGTTTATAAAGTAACATTGAATTTTGTATGGTGTTTCCGCAATCGTGTATTTTGTACACATTTTTAATCTTAAGTATAAGAAATCGTGGTTTCATTTAACCCTAAGGATAAGGCCACACCAAAGTGCTTCGCACAAATTCATTTGGCATTTGGGAGCGGTTGAATCAACAAACGATGCCACTCTCAAAACTAACCAATTTCATTATAACTTACCATCTTTATTCACTTCCTGTGCAACTTCAGGTCCAGTTTTGTATAATTTGCTCGATGGTTTTCACAAAGGCTCCCTTTTAAACACAGCTGTTATTAAAACTTCCGCCATCTTGTAAAATCACTTGGTGACACAATTAAATTAACCAACACGTTTATTCGCTAGGAATCTCACTTGACTAATCGTCATGTAGCGTGGCGCGAAGTGTGCAGTGTGGCCATTGCGATAGTATGCGGTACGTTGGATCGCTAGGATATGTCGCCTAGCTCGCAGCGTAGCTCTAAGCACCAAGCGAGGCTCCTACCTGTGTGGCCTAGGCCTAAGCTATTTATTTCCCTAGATTATAAGCAAGGGCTTTATTCTAAGATATGAGAACTTTGCTTAAATAATAAGAACTTTTTGTACATACATACCATCACGCAATTTCCCTGTCAAGGTAGGCAGAGATGATTGGACACCAGACTTTCCTATCTTAACACACACATCTCTTGCCTTTTCTACATCCATATAAGTATATACTCGTATTGCTCTCCGCTAAAACATGTCAAGAACCATAAATATCAAGTAAAATCAGGAACAAGCATTTTCATTTGGTCATCGTCGGCAAACAATTCTTAAATATCCAGGGCATATGATAAATGTATTATCATAAAGTGCTAAAGGTTGTTTTTTTTAAGGTTTTTACTATCCATAGAGGACTATGCATACACATATAAACCACACTTATGTTTCCCTTTTGGGGAAAGCAGACAGACTTTCCTATCTCGATATAAATATTTCTCCTTTCACACATATATAAACCTTCTCATACAACTTCTACGATTTCTTACATTTTCTTCACAATATCGTTTACTTAATCTAACAATACTTTCTTTGGTCTTTCTGTACTCACATTTGTACTGTCTTTTATTTTTTGTCAGTCTTCCCTCATTCATTCTGTCCATTTGCTAAAATCATCTAAGAGTACTTTTTTTATTTAATTCAATGCTTTAAGCTCACATTAACCCGTAATTATTTCATTTTGCATATACAGTAAAACCCCATTTTTACGTTTTTGAAGGGACTGATAAAAAAACGTAATTGGAGGAAAAACGTAAATTCGGGGCTAGAAAAAAAAAATTATTTTTTATTTAGATAATCACGCAAATTGGAAAACTTTTTTCAATCGAGTCGCGATTTTTTATTATCGTAGCCTAAGCTGTAATGGGTATCTCCAAATCACTAGCGAGCGAAACACGTGAACCAACGAGTTTATTCACTTTTTCGAAAATTTTACTTTTTTCTTGAATCGATAATGTTTATCTTTGCTGAGACATTCATTATTTGAAGGGATCCAACGAAAAATTAAAAAAAGTGAAAAAAATGTTAATTGACACACGAAATATACGACATTTGAAATTGTATGTATAAGACCGACACGTTTAAAACACAAGCACAGATTGACCAAATATGGTATACAGTCTGCCTGCCTCTGATTCGCTAAATTTCCCACCAATGGCATAATATTACACGACTCGTGTAACTTTGACCATGAGCGCTGCAGGTGCACACGTGTCTATTAATAGAAACAACATATTTCTGCTTCCTAATATTCATTTCAAATATTTGAAATCGTCGCGCATTCAATTAAATATGTTTATAAATTGATTTGCATTTTAAATATTTCAAACGTAAATTGCGGGAATTAAAACGTAAAAGCGGGTACTAAATGTACTAAAATAAAACAGGATTGTAAAAATTTAACGCAAATAGCGGGAAAACGTGAATTCTGAGCACGTAAAAACGGGGTTTAACTGTAGTCGAACATTGTCACCTCATGATTTTTTTTCGATACACGAATTTCTATAGCACTTGTTCGACTTGTTTCAGAATTTTCCACGTAAACGTTTCGCTCCCATAAATCAACATTTTTGGTATATGGTGTTTTATTTGGGTGTGATAGGATTTGTTTTTTAAATAAAACACATAAAAATTATTTAAATGGCCGTATATTTGAATTCAATTGTTAGTTTGTTTAATGACAATTATCGTTTAAAGATAATTTCATTCATACGTGGCTTGATTTAACATATGCACCTTAACCGATCATAAGATGGGTTTCCCATTAAGAAATATAGAACTTTAAAATAAAATAAAACGACAACTAATACACCAAAAAAATGATCAGAAGATTTAATTTGAAAGAATATTTCATGCCGTTTATGATTTAAACAAGATATCGTTCAAATGCCTTCCACGGCTTCTTTTACACTGGCCAATTCGATAACGCCAATTTTCGATGACTCGGTGGAGCATTTCCGTCTGTATGGCGCCAATAACACGACAAATGTTGGCCTCAAGTTTACCAAGAGTCTTGGGTTTGTCGGTGTACACCTGTGATTTAACATAACCCCAAAGAAAATAATCCAGAGGCGTTAAATCGCACGATCTTGGCGGCCAATTCAAAATTCTATCACACCCAAAAAAACACCCTTTATTATGTGTTTCCTTAAAGGTTCACCATCTCTGATATAACGTTGAAGAGCAGGGGGAAATAACCATTCCGACACCCTCTTCGCTCCACTCGCATTATCCGGAAAATATGATTTTTAATGACGCCGAAATAAACAAAACTTTCCAGAATAATTTGACATCCTGAATGGTTTACGGAACAAAAGTCGGGTGTCAAAACCAACTGTAATTTGTCATTTTATTTAAACAAAACATTTCATATCTTAAGACAAAAAAACTTTTTTTTCTTTAATTTTTGCTTTTATTACTTTATCATTCATTTCTTCCAACACATTAGACAAAAGTTACGCAGATTAATGTTATTTGTTTATTGAAAGATTATTGAACGGGTAAACAGATGAACGATATTTTTTAAAACAAAACTGAAATATTTTAAAATTATAAGAAAAAACAAATAAATAATATAGTCAATCAAAATATTTTCAAATGTCAAGAAAAATTTGACAAGGACCAGAAAATAGAAATGATAAACAAATTTCGTCATTGAAGAGAAATTTTATATTTTTTTTGTGGCTATTTGAATCAAGTCAATGATGGTGAGAGTCTTACAGCGGCCAATAAATGGTTCCAGAGTTATACGGCATAGACAGTAAAGGTCCACGTAAAAAAAGGTGCAACGATGACGTGTAAAAGCAAGTTCTACAGCACTCGTTAAAAATTCAATAATAAAAACATCACGCCGTGTTTCTTTCGGGGTAGGAAGAAAGAACAGATCTCTACGTATTCCACATTCATGCGTCTTCTGATGCACAATTAATTATTCATGTTTCTCACTTTTTTCAAAAAAAGAAATTTAAAAATAATCTTACATATTATTGAGAGATCAATATTTTTTTCGGACTGACAAGACTATAAGACTCATTGCATCCAAAAACAGACCGTAGTTTGCAAAAAAAGATAACTTAAATAAATAAGTAAACTCCAGTCTTAATTAAAGCTTGTATCGCTCGTTATGACGTTTAGTTTTATAGAAATTTTCTTCTTATGGTCGTATTCAAAAGCTAGTATGTTGGGTTAGCTTTAGAATAAAGTTCTTGATTTACTTATTTGGTCTAAAGTCTTCTTGACAATGTTTTATCTTCTCGTTTAAGATTGGTCTGAAACGATCGATTTTTTTTATTTATTTTACACATGACAAGAATAAACATAATTTGCGAAACAACAACAGGTTATTTAATTCGGACACACAATTTTAATGGATCTGGGTTTGATGCCTTTCATTTGTCGTGTCCCCAGTAAACTAGGCTTTTGCCTGTATCTGACTGAGGACATATAACATAGCCTGAAAAAATAAATCGATACTTCTTTCCAATTTTGTATTATGTAAGACACCGTTGCACATTCTCATCAATCTGACAATTAGTGACACTCAATTACATATTATGTATACATCACGCGAAATCAAACTTCTCGCACTTCATCACTCCAGACAGACCAAAACATTCATCCCACAATATACCGCACACAATCATAAAGCTGAAAAAAAAACATTTATACAAAAATATAAATATAAAACAACAAAAGGCACCACACTCAAGAGCTCACACAAACCTCTTCCACAAGTCATTCCTCTTGCAAGTCCAAGCACTCAAACTCCTGTCGCAATAACAACCACGCTCCGATCGACTGCCTAAACTGTTTTCCTCCCTTTACCTTTATTGAATTCGGCATCCCATTGTATGTCATTGGAGCTAAATAGGCATATTGCCTTTGAGCGAAATATGTTTAAACCTTAGGGATGGTGAACATTTGATCAAAAAACAAAATCACGGATAAGTTTTAATAAATTAAAATAATAATTGACTAACTTCTTCTCCCTGGCTCCATCCCAACTCATTGTCTGCGAAGACTGTTGGGGTCAGCTCTCCTCATCCTCAGGTTGTATGCTCTTCTGTCCCGGACTACGTCCCCCAGGCCGTTCCTCTGCATCAGGTTATCTTTTTGCACCGCCCATGAATTATTTGGTCTTCCTCTGGTCGTTATTCGAGGAAGATCCATGGAGATTGCCTGGTTCACAATATGATCGGGTGCTCTGCGTCCAACGTGCCCATACCATCTCAATTGTCTCTCTTCCATCTGGCTGTTCATGTCTAACTGAACTAATTGACTAACTGAACAATAAAAAAAACCTCAAAAATGTGTTTATCAGTGTTTACGTGTACTTTCAAAGATATTATTAATTTAAAGATTTTAACTCACCTTAATATTAAACCAAAGCCTCCTTTTAGTTCGACGAATTAATTAAAGTGCACATCCGGCTGTGATAATTCCCGGTGCGCTTCGGCACAGTTTGCTTTCAGCGTCCTGTTGGAATGCTAACTTTAATTAAATTCAATTATTTAGCTGACTTTGCAGAAATTATACGATTTAATTAAATGTAAACTCGGGAGCAAAATAACATGGGACGGTCGGTCTAAGAGCGAGGTCGACAGCCGTATACATCTGGCCAGACTTGCATTTAATAAAAGGTCGAAAATAATAGAATCAAATAATATAGACCTAAAACTGAGAATACTCCTCATCAAGACCTATGTATGGAGTATCTTGATGTACGGCTGCGAGACATGGTGCCTATCCGAAAGAGATAGACGGAGACTAGAGGCTTTTGAGATGTGGTCCTATAGAAGACTATTAGGAATTTCCTGGAGATACCACATCACGAATGAAGAGGTTCTCCAACGAATCGAAGGAGGAAGGCACCTGCTCAGGATCTTGTCCGAAAGGCGTGCAAGATGGATCGGTCATATAATACGACAAGAGGGCCTTTTGCATGCCATAATGGAGGGTATGACCGAGGGGACAAACTCTAGGGGACGCCCACGTCGAGAGTACCTGGAGGACCTGTTGGTGGACGTGCGCTGCTCAACATATACAGATTTAAAAAGAGCCGCACAGGACAGGGAGTAATGGAGAAGAAGAGTTGAAATTGCTGCAAACCAGTCTTAGGACTGCAACCACAGAGAGAGAATTAAATGTTTGCGAAGTGCAATATTAAATGAAAAGTAGCCGCGAAGAGTAGTGAGAATGGGGAATTATATTAGGCATGGTCAAACTTTTACATAGCTGTATTGAGTCTGATATGAGCCATCGTGAACCAGAGCTAAAAAAACAACATTACATGTTACTAAAACAATCGATATATTAATTATAAACCAATAAATATGCTTCCTATTATAATTATATAAATGGGTCACAATTATAATATTTATAGTTAAGGCAGTAACATGGTGGAGGTTTAAAGACATTCTAATTTGTCTCATCAAACACTGTTTATTCCACTTTACGAGTATGTAACGGTATAATCCTACCGATTTCAAGACTTTCCCATCATCATCAGAGGAGCACAAACAAGACTGAATTCTGTTCGAACTGGTACCGATATGCACACTTCTAACGGTAAACATTCGGGTTGGGGATTATTGGTGGAGGGAGGCAGGAGACAAAGTCAGCGAGCAGAGGCGAAATTTTGGGATATTTGCCAGATGTTCACCCCGATGCACTGACTTAGAAATTTCTAGAGCCTCTAATCGGTCTAATTTATTTCCGTTACTACTGATATGCAAGAATTTGGCATCATCGATAGAAAATGTGTAAGTTCACGTTAACAATGATTAGCCATTTCAGAATTAATTAGAGGATTTGTTAAGGTGGATTTATGTTTACGAAATCTCTTTTCAAATAATCTTCCTATCTTTCCTATATATAAATTAAAAGTCAGTGCATGAGTTAAACTCCTTAAATATTATATACGAGTATTTATCAACACCTTTAAGCATACCTATAAATGGGGCAAAGTCCTATTTCTAAAAAAATTTATTAAGAAAAATAACCCAAAAAGTTCAAAGTCACATAAAGCCAGCTTTTTACACTAACTTTAACCTCCGGAAACTCTTGTTTAATGGGAAAGGCAAAAATGGAATATTTAACAACTTACTGATTGTGATAGTTTATATATAGGAAATATATGATCTGAAAGCCTCGAAACAGGTAGGGTTATACCTTTACAAACAGTGAAATGAACAACGTTTGATAAAACAAATAACAAATTAATACAAAAATAACAAGTGGGTAAAACTCATATTTTAATCATCCATCAGTTTTTCTTTTCCAGGCTGCATGCTTATCGTAGACATCATTATTGCTTAGTTCTTATACACATTGATGTATTTGATAGCACTGTCGTCAAGCACCCGGGAGTTATAGGGCCAATAACTAGACGGTATATACCCCAATAAATAGTAATTCTAATACTCCATAATATAGTGTATACGGGGTACGATGTAAGTGTAATACAATGAAAAAACATCTTTTTGTGCAACTATAAATTATATGTTGTATATAAGCATACCTATAAATGGAGCAAAGTTCTATTTATAAAAAACATATCATATGAAATAACCGAAAATATTCCAAGTCACATAAAGCCAGCTTTTTACACTAACTTTAATCTCCGGAAACTCTTATTTAATGGGAAAGGCAAAAATGGAATACTTAGCAACAGTGGTGTGTATAAACTTTTATGTGCTGACTGTGATCATTTCTATATAGGAAAGACAGGAAGATCTTTTGAAAAGAGATTTCGTGAACACAAATCCGCCTTAACAAATCCTCTAATTTATTCTGAAATGGCTAATCATTGTCACCGTGAGAATCATACTTTTTCTATCGATGATGCCAAATTCTTACATATCAGTGGTAACGGAAATAAATTAGACAGATTAGAGGCCCTAGAAATTTCTAAATCAGTACACCGATCGGAACATCTGTTGAACAGTTATTTACCCAAAATCTCTCCGCTCTTAGCCGAAATTGTCAAATGCCTTTCTCCCCTCCTCCCCCTCCCAGCCCCCAACCGTTGAAACGTGTATATCGGTGCCAGTTCGAACAGCATTTAGTCTTGTTTGCGCTCCCCTGAAGATGAGGTGAAAGCCTTGAAACCGGTAGGGTTATACCGTCATAAAAATGTGGAATAAACAGTGTTTGATAAAAATAAATTACAATATAAATTATATATTTTCTCTTGATATAAGATTAAAAAAAATTTTTTTTCGAGAGTTTTATATTGGTAAATACAAAAACTGAAGTAAATTGAACACAATGTAAAAGTAAGTAAAACAAAGAAAAAAACATCGTTTCCAGAGTATACGGAGTAAAACATAAGTGTTATATGATAAAGAAAACTTTTTATTGATTGTACTGAATACAGCGTAAATGTTTTACAATAAAAAAACATCTTCTTTAAAGTAAATTGGGCACAATGTGAAAGTAACATGAGTAAAATAACGAAAAAAAAACATTTTTTATAGATCATACTGCGTGAAACACAAGTGTAAAATAATACAGAATTTATTTTCTAGAGTGTATTAAATATGACGTAAATGTTTTACAGAAAATAAAAACTTATTCAATATTTCAAGAAAACAGATTTTTAAACAAAAATATTTTGAGCTTTTCACGGTTCTTCGTATCAATTGTATAAGATACGAGTATTTTGAAGTATTGTGCCGTATGATTTGGCTTATGATGCTAACGTTTCGAAAGTTTCGCAGTTTTCACCTCAAGGGCTTGTTTTAAGAACAGTGATTCGCAGTTATGGGTGACACACAATTTATTCTTGATAAACGTAACGTAATGCGTAACGCAATCCATATCAATGTCCACCTTTGATAACATTCGTTAAAAACTTTATAATTTGTTTTTGTTGTACTATATAACCCATTAAACAATTCAAATAATTTACTGCAATTGTTGGACCAAATGATAATATTTCGAGGAGAGTACTTAATGCTCAGCAATCCTAGAATAAATTGCTTAAGTTAATAACGAACGTTCTATTCTAAGCAATGCAGCCAGTCGCATGCATCGATAAATGACCGCAGGATCCCTAGGGGGATGCACAAAGCATGTTGCAAGGGGAGTGGCAGTCAGCGCCCACACGTGACATCTGACCGCCGTCGTCTGAAACAATTATTGTCACGGAAAATGACTATGCTGGGAGGGTAGTACATTTAAGAGGCCCTCAACATCGTATCGGTGATCTGTTGGAAATTTATGAATTCTTTCTAGACTGACAGTACTAGATTTTATTCTACCGTTTTTTTTTACAATTTTAAGATTTTGCTCTTCACGTCAGCATCTTCAGAATTTTGAAAAGTTTAATACCAAATATTCTTCTGAAGAAATATAAGTTTTTCTCAATAACAATATTTTAAGGGCAATTAATATAATACCGTTTAGAAATTAATGTACACAGCGCCGTTATATTGAAATTTATCAGGCACTCTCTCGTCTTTGCCTACCCAACCTGACAGGAGCGTGATGGAATATAGGAATAACTTTTTGAAAAGAGATTTCGTGAACACAAATCCACTTTAACAAATCCTCTAATTTATTATGAAATGGCTAATCATTGTCACCGTGAAAACCACACATTTTCTATCGATGATGCTAAATTCTTACATATAAGTAGTAACGGAAATAAATTGGACAGATTAGAGGCCCTAGAAATTTCTAAGTCAGTGCATCGAGGTGAACATCTGGCAAACACATATATCCCAAAAATCGCTCCGCTGTTGGCCGAGATCGTCTCATCCCTCCCTTTCCCCCTCCCTTCACCACCAGTCCACAACCCGAATGTTAATCGTTAGAAGCATGTACCTCGGTACCAGTTCAAATATAATTCAGTCTTGTTTGTGCTCCCCTGAAGATGTGAAAACCTTGAAACCGGTAGGGTTATACCGTTACAAAACAGTGGAATAAATAATGTTTGATAAAACAAATCACAAAACTATTTTATAATGCAACAAAAAATTCAACAAAAATAACAATTAGCATTTTTTAAATTGAACCTTGTATCAAACATTACATTTGTTTAATTGTTATGCAATTTTACTTTAGCCATTATTATTATTATACAATATGTTAAAATAAATTAACAATTTAGAGATGCACTTTTAACTGACAGTAGAGTTCAGTGTTTCTGGTTATGATCGAAGAAAGTGCATTAATTTTTTACAGAAGTTGATACATAAGATCTCCTGGAATATGTAGTATATTTATCGAAATCTACCCAAAAATGCAAAATCCTGAATAATACGAGCCCTTCACACAAAAAACCGACTCTAATGATTTATTGAATTCGGTAAGGTACGATTTTCCTGCTGATTGAAGACGCTTGTTTGCGCATTCGTTTATAGTGTGTAAGCTGTAACACTTCATTCAACCACCACATAGTCTTAGCATGTGAATTCTGGATATCTAATTATAAGGAGACGTGCCACGGCGATAAGCAAGTCTAGTCAGCTGCAACCTTTCGTTAGGAGTACCTATAGTAAACTTTCCTCAAGGGTGCTTCTACTTGAGAATGGAACTCACTCTTATTGCAAGATTAAAAATATTGCACTAAACAAAATAAGTTTAACGTGAGGATAGGAAGGTGGGGGCTGTGTTCATTAGATTGGGTATTTACTTCCATATGCATTTTTATGGAAAAACATACTTGTTAAAAAAATGCTGAAAATATATCAAGGGAAGATAAACTATAAAGAAACTTAAGTACATCAACTGATATGTGATAATATTTGATTTTATTTGGAGCATAGTGTATATTTTTTAAAATTATTTTACACATTACAAAAAATATACATAATTTGCGAAAAAACAACAGGTTATTTAATTTGGACACACAATTTTAATGGATCTGGGTTTGTTGCCTTTCATTTGTCGTGTCCCCAGTAAACTAGGTTTTTGCCTGTATCTCACTGAAGACATATAGGATGAAAAATAAATCGATACTTCTTTCAAATTTTGGATTCTATAAAAAAAAAACCATTGTACATTCTCATCGACCTGACAAATAGTGACACTCAATTACACATGTATACATCACTCGAAATCAAACTCTTCACACTTCATCACTCCAGACAGACCAAAACATTCATCCCACAATATACCGCACACAAACATAAAACAAACAAAAAATACGTGTGTAGTATTATTTATTATATGTTGAGTGTTATTCATTATTGTTGATAAGACCTCCCAAAAACGGTTGTCTGTAATGGCTTGTAACCCAATCAATCGATTATAAGGAATATCATGGGTTATTCGTACATGGTGATCAGGCATTGATATGAATCTAAGGAATGCCCAAATATATTATTTCGTACCATGAGAATGGTTCCATGTAATTTGAATAAAGAAGACTACTGTATCAGAGGAGAATGGGTTGTATTTCTTTTTACCCTTTTCATAATCGTTGTTGGTGGTGAAATAGTTCTACTGATAATTTATTTTACGTTGTTTAATATTTTTCAAGAAAAATAATGAAAAGTGCTGAATAATTGCAGTAAACATAAGTGGGAATTGTAAAAGAGGACCATCGAGAACAGTGTGGTTGGACCAAGGGAAAAAGAAAATAAATTAAAGAAATATAAATAGTAAGAGAAACAGAAAGAGATATTAAATCATTTATGGATATGGAAAAGGTAGAGGAATTACGATGTTATTTAAAAATTAAGCACTTTGTATTTTCTGCTTACACCAAAAGAGAAATGGCAGGATGGTAGGTATGTACCAGCCATTCTGTAGGAATTTATAATTGAGTATTTTAACTTGAGTTTCAAATTTTTTTTCTATATATGCAAGTACCTAATCTAATGGCCGCATCCATCACCTTCTTATACTTATTCTCAACTCATACATGTTTACTTAATAATATTTTTATTATTTAAAAAAAAAGGGTCGAATTCCGAGTAAAATCGCCCTTAAGGATAGTGTAAAACTGTGCTAAAAGTTTAGGGAAAAAACGCCTGAAATTTGAGCGCCATTGAGGAGTTTCTATTCTCTAGAAGACTTTTTAGCGGAATGTCCTTGAAGGACGCGATGATGATTTTGATTGTTTGGTATTTAAATAAAATACGTCAATCAGCAATGCGGAAAGAGAGAGTGAATGAATCAATGAATAATAATTAATAATTAATGATGCTTTATTTATCGGTTTATACATTTCAGAATGGGCGCGGGAGTGCGCCCGCAATATATTTTTATCTCGCTTCTGTGCGTGCAGAAATGGTCGATTGAAATATTGTAGACATAGCAAATAGTATTGTGGGTAGACAATTTGTTGGCGAAAACGGCGAGACAGCGTGATGCGTTCTCTTTGTACTGTGGAATGTATCGTAAATAGTATTTGTGGGTAAACAATTTCAATGTTTTGGTATGCGACCTTTGGACATATCCAAAGGTCGTTTCGTCGGTCGTTGACCGTGTGTGTTGACAATATTGAGCGACGACCGTGGTTCCTACAACTTTATAAATTGTTTTTTTTATTATTTTTATTCAATTTGAGAATTTACGAGCAAATTGTTGAGGATAACTTTAGATATTGAAGAAGCAAGTTAAATGGGAGCTTTGCATCACCGTTGCACCTCATTAATTTTCCATTCAGGTTAATTGTTTAGGGAGTTCGACACACCACCCGTTTCAGCTGCAATTAGAATGTTTAATAGTTGCTTCAGTAAACTAACGACTCGTATAAGAAATTGCTTTACGTGTTGTACCTAAGAAATATGTATGATTTTGATAGAAATACTTCATACTGTAGAGGGTCTTTTATCGTAACTTCCGAAAATGTTCATTTTACTTTCGTTGATAATTTTTTTTTCAGCGATAGTGCAATGAACCTTACAGCAATATTTTTATACAATTTATAGTTAAAACATTAACTCTGTGGAGGTTTAAACACTGTCTTTTACCACATAACATAATGATCTCCATGGCCTAGTTGGTAAGACGCCTGTCTTCTAACCCGAATATTGCGGGTACAAATCCCGCTGTAACCCAGATATTTTAAAACGAATTCCAGTTTAGTTTTCACTTAAGGCTTCTTTAGCATATTTTTCGTTGTTTGAAAGAGATTACCATATAAAAAAAGCCCGCCAGATTGTAATGCATACAACGAACGCGTTTTATTATACAATAATACAATAATGGTATAGCCCTGTAGGTTTCAAGGCTTTCACCTCATCTTCAGGGAAGCACAAACTAGTCTTGTATGTGCTCCCCTGAATACGAAGTGAAAACCTTAAAACCGGTAGGGCTATACCGTTACAAAAAGTGGAATAAACAGTGTTTGATTAAACAAATTACGAAATCAAATTTGTAAATTTTTTAATTATCATAATTTCTTATGTTTTTTTGCACTTTAAAAGAAAGTTTCTAAGTTTTTTGCACGTTTCCATCCCTTTGTATCTAATCTAATCTTAGGTGGATATTACAAACTTTATTTGTTACAGGCTACATAACAATGACGGAATGGTGCTCGAGCATGGAGGCGGCAACCAAGCTGGGTCTGCCCTGGCGTATGCTAAGGGACAAGCTGGTGCGAGTGGACCCTGATACGGGCCGCGTCCGCTACATGGACACCTTTGACGGGGCCACAGCTGATCTTATGGTGAGCTCAATGAGTTTTACAATATCCACTCTCTAAAGATGGTCATATTGTTTTTAACAAACTCCTCATTATAATCGACCTCAAAGTTTTACTACTCTACTATCATCTTATAAATTGATTACTCTGAATCGATTCAGTAGGGCGGGGTTTTGTGACACGACTTTTATCGTTGCTGATCCCATAGCACGGAATGGTTTGAACGAATGTTTCGATATACTCGTATGAATGGAGTGTGGGCCTTTAGGTAACAGTTGAAGACAACCCTTTTTGGAATGTTTTGTCAAAATGTATGATTACATATGAACACTACATACATACACCTAAAACCGAATGTATTACAAAGACATATAGGAAGATCTACAAACGTTGACGACCTCCGTGGCCTAGTTGGTAAGATGCCTGTCTCCTAATCCGGAAGATGCGGGTTCAAATCCCTCTGGTACCCATTTTTTAGTAAAAATTGCAACCGGGTTTTTACGACCTCTTTAACATCTTTTTTTTTTTAACCTGGTGGTTTTATTGCCATGTGGCAATCTCTTTCAACCTACCAGAAAGATGTTTTTTATGGGCCCTAAGTGTTAACTAGACTGAATATTAAAAAAAATAAGGGTTCCAGCGGGGATCGAACCCGCAATTTCCGGATCGGCAGACAAGGGTCTTACCACCAGGTCACGGAGGTCGTCTGTTTTTCGGGTTGGTTGAAAGAAATTTCCACAAAGTAAGCTTGCCAAGTTATACTATATATAACGAAAGTATAATAAAATGCAATACAACGTGTTCTGGTTGTTAATCTTCTTTTGTTAAGTTTTCGGCAGGTTTTTTTAGTATCAATATGTTATTCTAAACATGCAGAGGCGGAGAAGTACCTAATTTAATGGCCGCAGCCGCCAATTTCCTATGTCGACACTGCTTATGTATATCTATTAAGTATTATTTTTTTAAACTGTCAATAATAGTGGTTTCGAATTCGGAGTGACAGAGTCTTAATTGAGATTCCGAGTGACAGAGCCTTAGTAGAGATTGCAAGTGACAGAGCCTCAATAGAGATTCCGAGTGACAGAGCCTTAGTAGAGATTCAGAGTGACAGAGCATAAGTAGAGATTCCGAGTGGCAGAGCCTTAGTAGAGATTCCGAGTGACAGAACCTTAGTAGAGATTCCGAGTGACAGAGCCTTAATAGAAACTCCGAGTGACAGAGCCTCAGTAGAAATTCCGAGTGACAGAGCCTCAATAGAGATTCCGAGTGACAGAGCCCTAGTAGAGATTCCGAGTGACAGAGCCTTAGTAGAGATTCAGAATGACAGAGCATAAGTAGAGATTTTGAGTGGCAGAGCCTTAGACTATACATAAAATTACGCTTTCAAGCTGTTCAAAATTTAAAAGATGTTTTTCCTAAACACTATAATTGAAATTCTATTAAATTATTTGTTGTCTTCAATGTTGTGGTACTGCAATTAAATCGAGAAAATTGTTTTTTAAAGAAACTTCCTTCAGACTACAATAACATCGGTGTCTCTGCGTCTGATTGACAACCCCGATATAGTGGTGTCAAAGTTTTTAGTGAAATTATTACCTTATCTCGCGATGTCGAATCATAAGTCAGTCTTGCCTCTGGGCAGTTCCTTCTTCCCTACTACGTGACGTCACGTTCATTACAAATTAAGAAGATTTAGATCTTCTCGTACGGATGACTTATTTTTCCACAAAAGTAATATTTTTTAGATTATGTTGGAATAAATATAGTTTACACAAATGTTCATACTGATTAATTGACATGCAACATTTATTAATATTTTTACAGACAAAAGTCGTCGAAGTTAATCATCAAAATATGATTATAAAGTTATCAAAAATTAACAAAAAATCATATTTGAATGATTTGAACTCGTTCATAAAAGTAATGGCCAATTACTTTTTATTTTAATTAACAAATAAAAAATCTCAAGTTAAATTAAAAATACAACCACAAACGGTTCAAATCGCTCGGGGCTTTTTATACGTAAATCTCTTGTCAACTACATCGGAGTTTTTTTTTATAATTTCTCTTATTTCAGTGTTGTCTGTATCTCATCGTACCCGATGCAAAATCCCAAATGATGTCCCCATGTGCACCCCATGGAAGAGATTGCCTTGCAGACAATACTGTTGCATTGCTTTGTTTCGGGGATAAAAGGTTTATATCATATTTTGAAATTAAATGCGAAATGAGACTTGGAATATAACAATGAAAAAGTTGAGGTTTGTAGTAAACTAGTTCAAAATAAATTAGTTTTTTCTACTATAATTGTCACAATCGCTACATAAATAAAATAATAACTCAGTTTTTATTTCTCAAAGGTGTCGGTTTTTACACTGTGGAAATCCACATTAAAATATTTAAAGAAACATTTTTGGTATTCAACTATACTTGAAAAAAATGTAAGATGGTCCCTGTGACATTTGAAATGTCATGTCTCAAAGGGATGGGGTAAAATCGTTTTTTTTTTATAAATCGAAAAATTGTTTTTCACTAAACTGACGTTTTAATTCCTAATTTTCATTATGCTGACTTTCTAATGTATTGTATGATTTGTATTTATCTTTAAATAGGCCAAGATCCACTATGAATTAATACTAATTACGAACATTTAATTTTAGGTATAAAAACATTAAAATCCAATTATCGTATACCTCATCCCTAGCCAATGCAGACTAACGAGTTGACTTTTGACAAACGTCACCAAATATTATTTGATTTTAACAAACTGTCACATTTTTGCTAATTTGTAACAAGATGTATTAATTTGTCATTATTGTAAGTTTTATGTAATGTATTTACCTAAATAACTTGCCATTTATTAGAATCGAGGCTTACTATATATTTAAGTTGATAAAATAATTAAACTTACTGAACGTCGTTACAAGAATGTTTTGGGGCAAATTTGTGAACTGTCACAGGGACCATGCTACATTTTCTCAAGTATAATTATACTAACCCTCGATACACTTTTTTCTACCTCATATCCCGAGGTTCTCTTTAGGCGGAATGATCTAGATTTGTTATGAGAACAGTTCTTATATATCAGACTGGCGTCATGTTACTTTACTATGGACCATTCACAGCAAAAGTGTGTGTGTTGTTAATTTGCGTTCAGTTCATCATCACGAGAAGAGTTCGATGTCATATATTTAACTTTTGTTGTACACAGTACAATCTGGCGTTATTTTTACCATAACAATAACTTTCAACCAACCGGAAAAAATGCAAAGAGAAGCAGACTGGATTTTTTTTAAATCTGGGTATCAATAGGAATCAAACCCGTAACCCCTGGGCTGGTAGACACGCGTCTTATCAACTAGGCTACGGAGGTCATCGACTTTCTGAGATTGTAAAAATCTATAGTTTGAAAATGATTGATAAGTTTAATGTGATTATATTTACATTAGTACGTTATTTAAAAAGGACACTTGTAATATTTTTATGTGATTGTATTTGTGACATCTACTTTTTGTTTATTATTTGATTATACAGATGATTATTCAAATTGCCAAAAATGGTTTTAATTTTTTTTTCTACATTTAACTCATAAGATTAAACTTGACAAGTTTATTTGAAAAATATATATGTATTTTAATAGTTAAGATATGATTAAAAATTAATATAATTTCTTTTACTTTGATCGGCCGTCCACTTTATTACGACTTTCAATATTTCGAATCAAATCACAACCACTCTGTAAATCGTTATTTCATCAAGTGTATATTAGGTTTCGGTTAGATTAGGTTAGGCTAGGTTAGGTTAGATTAGGTTAGGTTAGGTTAAGTTAGGCTAGGTTAGGTTAGGTTAAGTAAGGTTAGGTTAGGTTAGGTTATATTATATATTTTGAGTTGAAAACGAAATCTACCAGAAATATATCAAACCAAGCAAATGTATAACAATTAGATATTAATTCAATGTGAGCAAGAGCTTGACTGCTTTCCTTAGTAACAAACCAACCAGCAAATTGACCAAAAGGCATTACGAGTATTTTCCTTTCACAAATTTTGTTGATTATATGTTCTTACTCTTTGTACATTTTAAAATTTGGATGAATTTTTTGTTCCTCCCTTTCAAAATTCAGGCCAGATCGCTATGGTTTGTCCAGAAATGTGTTTTGAGGCAAAATTTAATGCAGGGCTCAGATATGCGCAAATTGTTTTTGGAATATGTTATCACGCCGCCCCAGACCTGAAAGTGACATATATAACGAAATATACGGGTATTTTATATTGGAAGCGGAAATGATATCGCTGAAAAACTTATTAAGTTTCGTTTACTAATTATTAATTATTGTAAGTCGTATATTAACGTATATATTCAAAAAGATTCAACATACATTTTACCTATTTTGATATATTTGAGAAACCGTTATACAGTTTAGAATAGATTTCTTATGATTGATTTTTTGAGATGAAACTAATTATGCATGTGTGATAAATTAACATATGCAAGATTGAACAATAATATATTAATTCGATAAATAGAATAAACCGAAATAATTCACTTTTATAACGAAACAATGTGTTGTATTATTTTTGGATATTTAGTAAGAAAACTTACTAATGGACGATGAACTACAAAGAAATCTTTGTGATACTAACATTCGGTTTTAGATGTAGTGTAGAGTTTATATATAATCATTAATTCTGAGAAGACCACATAAAAAGGTCAGTCCTAAAAACCTGATCATTTAGAACTTAATTTTTCAACAGTTGCTGGTACAAATATACTCTTACAGAGATGAGAGAGGATAGAACGCAAGATTTTCTTATTCTGTCACACATCCTTCACCTCTTTTACACCTTCTCTTATCCTGACACATCCTTCTCTTTTACACCTTCTCTTATCCTGACACATCCTTCTCTTTTGCACCTTCTCTTATCCTGACACATCCTTCTCTTTTACACCTTCTCTTATCCTGACACATCCTTCTCTTTTACACCTTCTCTTATCCTGACACATCCTTCTCTTTTACACCTTCTCTTATCCTGACACATCCTTCTCTTTTACACCTTCTCTTATCCTGACACATCCTTCTCTTTTGCACCTTCTCTTATCCTGACATATCCTTCTCTTTTGCACCTTCTCTTATCCTGACACATCCTTCTCTTTTACACCTTCTCTTATCCTGACACATCCTTCTCTTTTACACCTTCTCTTATCCTGACACATCCTTCTCTTTTACACCTTCTCTTATCCTGACACATCCTTCTCTTTTGCACCTTCTCTTATCCTGACACATCCTTCTCTTTTACACCTTCTCTTATCCTGACACATCCTTCTCTTTTACACCTTCTCTTATCCTGACACATCCTTCTCTTTTACACCTTCTCTTATCCTGACACATCCTTCTGTTTTACACCTTCTCTTATCCTGACACATCCTTCTCTTTTGCACCTTCTCTTATCCTGACACATCCTTCTCTTTTGCACCTTCTCTTATCCTGACACATCCTTCTCTTTTACACCTTCTCTTATCCTGACACATCCTTCTCTTTTACACCTTCTCTTATCCTGACACATCCTTCTCTTTTACACCTTCTCTTATCCTGACACATCCTTCTCTTTTGCACCTTCTCTTATCCTGACACATCCTTCTCTTTTACACCTTCTCTTATCCTGACACATCCTTCTCTTTTACACATTCTCTTATCCTGAACACATCCTTCTCTTTTACACCTTTTCTTATTCTGACACATCCTTCACCTCTTTTACACCTTCTCTTACGACTTATACGATATCTACGTTTCCTTCTTTCAGAATATCATTCACTTGATCCAACCGTTTTTTTCTCGGTTTTCCTTTAATTTGCTTTTCATTCACATGGACACCACATATCTGTTTTGTTAATCTTTCTTCATTCATTCGTTCCACATGCCCAAACCAAACCGATCAGCTTTCTCTTTTTATCTTACTCCACGCACCAGCCTTAAGTTCATAGTCATCTCTAATCTCTCCACTCAGTATTTTGTCATACATTGTCACTCCATGTACTCGTCTCAAAGCCCAAATTTCTACAGCATTTATTTGTCTCTTCTCAGTATTTTTGCATGTCCACGTTTCCCTCCCATACAATAAAGTTGGCACCAAAATACTATTATGGACTATTATCTTAGCAAATCGGTACAAATATATACGCTTCATGCCCCGACTTTATTTTCTATCGCTACACTCCGTTCGATACCTCTCTTAACTTTTCGATCACCTGAGAAAATACTTACTAAATAGCAGAATTCTTTAACTTGTTCAACCATATACCACATTGACTTTTAAAGTTGTATTATTGTATCGGACGTATGTGTCACCTAAAATATGATGTATGCATACATTTTCTTATTATTTGGTATTTTTTTATTCTTGGTTATAATTTGATGTTTTGTTTGATATTTTTATATTTGTTGAGGTCCGTGCTGTGTCACGACCGTAACAGGAATGCTCCTTATGCGCGGCCATCGTGAGACAGTATTAAAAGTCGGCCGGCCCATGCATGCGAAAACTTGCGAGAATTGTGATATTTCGCAAGTTATGACGGCATGCTAGAGCGAAAACAGGCGCTTGACCGCACATAATGAGCGCCAGAAGCCAAAAATACACTTTCAGTTCACTTTGTCTACTGTCTTACTTACGACCATCTACTACCTGCTAAAAGGGAATCTCTTCATCCTGCTACTTTTCACCGTGAGCCGAAATCTCCGAGCATTAAACAGCAACCATCCACCTATTTCTATAGTCTTGGTTTCGGTGCCGTACAATTATATTTCATTATTCAACCATTTCTACATTTACTTTTCCTTTCACACCTTTCTATCATCGTTTCTTTGAAAATACAGATACAAACTCAACAGAAACACAAATACGAGAAATAAAAAATCTTCCCTGTCATTAAACTAAACGTTCTCATATCATATAATATCGCTCTTTACTTTATAACCTAGCCCCTGGTTACGTGCGTCACTCCCATAAATATAAATTCTTGATTTATGTATAGGTACCGGTATTTATAAAATAAATCATACCGCTTTACCCGTTTATCCAACGAAACGTACTATCTGTATATATTCTCGTTAGCTATAAGTACGAATTTCCAAAAAAAACCTACGTTTGTATCCTGGGTAAAAATATCATATTTCTTTACTTTGCGGGGTTAAGTCGAGATAAATTGATGATGAAATATTTCTCAACAGTTTTCTCATTTCCGTCGTTTATATCACTTTGCAAATAATTCTTAATATGTCACATATGTCACTGACATTATCGTTCGTGTATGTGATATCGTATGTTTTTCAGACAATTTTAGTAAGTATGATGAGTTATTGAAAGATTTATAGAACAATAAGTTCTTATATTCAGTGCTTATGTAACCTAAAATAAGCTTTGTCTGTTTAAAAACAATTTTTCTGAATTTTCAAGCCTTATATAGTAATAGAAATTTCACAGACAGTAAAATAAAATTTTTATAAAAATTAGGAAAATTATTGTATATAAAACCTTTTTTTCTGGTACCCATCAATATATTCGAAACTGTGTCCCTAAGAGACAAAATAAAAAGTTTACGCATTCGTGGAAGCCTAGGTGTTACAGACATCAACAGTAAGATGGAGGAGAGGCGGAGGGATTGAGAAGGTGTGAGCACGTTGGACGCAGAGTACCCTATCACATTGTGAACCAGATAATCTCCATGGATCTTTCTCAAATAAAGACCAGAAGAAGACCAAAGAATTTGTGGGTGGTACAAAAAGATAACCTGATGCAGAGGCACACGTAGTCTGGGGGACGTAGTTCGGGACAGAAGAGCATACAACCTGAGGACGAGGATAGCTGACCTCAACAGTCTTCGCAGACAGTGAGTTGGGATGGAGCCAGGGATAAGATCAATATATTCGAATTCAAGTTTCGAACATATTGAAGAGCGTGGGTGGGAACAATTTCGTTTTAGACCTTAATTGAGCCTTCGGGTTTTTATATCCTCTGGAGTAGCCACGGAACTTGCGGTTCATCATTGAAAGCATTGGCAAAAATATCATTTGTGAATATTGTTAACATGTGGATTATTTTTACTTAATGTCGTCCGTAGTCTAGTGGTAATATTCTAGACTTCTGGACCACGTAACTAATCATCTTACTTACTAGACCACTGAGTTCCTTTGATTCTGTGGAAGTATATAAGGTGAAGATGATGATGATGACTTGAAATTGTCTTATTTATGAAAGATTTCAACTTTTATTTGAAAACATCTGAGTGTATTCATTAAATAGTGTAAGTAAAATATGTCCCAAATGTAGACACGCTTTTACACAGTGACGTATACTTGAATTTTCTGTAGGAATTGGTCACACAGCGATATCTAAAAAGCTTAAGGATTAAGAAATTTTGATTTTCCTCTCTACTACAATTGTGATGGAAGGACTTATCTTGATGAAAAATTATCGAATTGGATGTATATGCAGCATTAAATACCCCTAGTACTTAACCCAGACCTCAAACCAAATGACTTTTTATGAGCACGCATCAAAGATAAAGTTTATAGCACAAAATCGGCAATAGTTGATGAATTGAGAGCAACTATTGAAAGACAGTGCGCCTAAATACCAAAACAAAATTTTCGTGATGTTTGTAATTCCATGTTATCAACAATGCAAAGGACAGAACAGCTATCAATTTTGCATCAATTGAGCAGTTGTAATAATTGAAATATCACATTTATCTTCTTGAATTAAAAGTTTACGTCTAAGATTTGCCTTTTTAAATACTGAATTTAAAATCATTGTGTTTTTATTCTATTTTTCTAAGCAGACCGTTTGAACCCTGGCCTAATGTGTGTAGTATATATACGTGTATACTTACTTTTCACTGCAAATTACGTGTATATGAGTCGTGTTAGTTTTTTAATATTAATAGGGTGTGGGCTGAAAAACATCTGGTGTCCCCGTGGCTGGGCTCGCCCTATATTGGTGAGGTGTATCCAACCTAACCTAACCTAACTTTTCACTGCAAATTTCGTGTATATGAGTCGTGTTAGTTTTTTAATATTAATAGGGTGTGGGCTGAAAAACATCTGGTTTCCCCGTGGCTGGGCTCGCCCTATATTGGTGGGGTGTATATTGGCCGAGGGGATGTTATTAGATGAGTTACCTTTCGATAGCTTCTGTTTTTTAATATATTCTCTTTTTAATGTGTTCTTGAAACGTGTCTAAATATATTATGTACATACTATGTTTGCTATCAATAAACCTGTATTTATTATTATTATTATTAATATTGGTCATAATTTTTCAATATTATAAATTCTTGATTTTATATCTTCTCGCGCACTATATGTTTTAGTTTTATATTTAAAAAAGTTAATACTTGAAATCAACCTTAAATAAATAAATCATTCCAGAATTTTACAAGATAAAACATTGTTATTTCATTAATTACATATCTAACCGCAACACGCGTTTTACATCCCACGTCAAACCTCTTTTAAAAACAATTTGGTTTATTTTTAATTGGCAATCTGTTCCAGCCAGCTAACAAGATATTTAAATTGTACAAAGAAATACGAGATTTTTTAAATAAAAGTAATTCAATAAGAACAATATATTCACCCTGTTAGTTGCTGTTGGTTTTAATCAAAATATTATTTAAAGCAGTTAGGTCTGTTATAAACATAAAATATACATTTGCAGTTAGTTCTAAACCAAATCTTCTTTAAAGTTATTAGGTCTGTTATAAACATAAAAGTAATAATGTAAAATATTACATTGGAAAGACGCTGAAATTTTTCGTTGATATAAGAGGGGGTGGCGGGACAGTTAAGGATATTATACAATAGAGACAGTATGTGGATTTGGCGCCTATTTCTAACATTCAACCAGTTCAATGCC
Organism: Odontocerum albicorne; assembly: GCA_949825065.1. Classification (NCBI taxonomy): domain Eukaryota; kingdom Metazoa; phylum Arthropoda; class Insecta; order Trichoptera; family Odontoceridae; genus Odontocerum; species Odontocerum albicorne. The sequence goes on along the minus strand of OX463842.1, from coordinate 2,235,069 downwards.
TTCTGGTATGAAGTTATATGATCGTACTTTCGTAGGTTGAAAATGAATTTTAGACAAACATTTTAAAGACGCTGTAATTTGTCCAGCTGTTCCTTTGTAATATTCAAATAACTGACTGTATCAAAGTTAGTAAAGCAAATTTTTTTAAATCCTTGGAGTATGTATGTGTTAGTGCTCTGTTGACTTTGTTTCCTACTGTAACATGCCTTTTAATATCCCTCGTAACTCTTCCAGATAAAACTGTATCAAAAATATATGATAAAAGGACCCAAATTTGAGCAGCCTTGAGGAGAGTCTGCTTTCTGAACAGCGCTTTATAAATTGTGCCTTTCATTATTTTATATTTATAAATTTTCTTAATATCTTATTTTTAATAGCGTATTGTACTATTGTATTACACTTTATTTGTATACATTACAATCTGACACGTGGCAATCTCTTCCAACGAACCAGAAACATGTTAAAGAGGCCTTAACCGAACTGGAATCTCTTTTTTAAAAATCTGGGCTGCAGCGGGATTTTAACCCGCAACCTCCGGGCTGGGAGACAGATGTCTTACAAACTAGGCCACGGATACGTATGTGCAGTACCTGGCGGTTAGTAATACACATCGGGCTTAAGAAAGAGACTGTCAGCCATAATCGGCTAGATTGGAATTTGTAGAGCGTCGTCTCTTTTGCACGAAGCGCTAACAGTCTCGTGACGGAACACGTGTATGGATGACAAAGACGACGCTCTACAAAGCCGAAGTTAGCCGATTATGGCTGAAAGTCTGTTTCTTAAGCCCGGGGTGTATTTATTACCGCTGGGTACTGTATCTATGGTATTTGGTATTTTACTAATAAGTTTAGAGGTGCATGGTCGCGCGGTAATAGAAAAGACTTCCGTGCGGACGGTCATTGGTTCGAACCCCGCACTGTGCTTATCCCCTCGAATGACAGGCATTCTTTCCACCTTATATTCAGGGATATTAGGATACCTACGTGTATAATTTCAGTCATATCTTTTCTTTCAAAAAAAAAAAAAAACATGCCGGTGTGCTTGAATCGTCTCACTTCAGTGTGCCATTATTCCAGTACAGCGGTGTGGCTAGTGAATTTGCTGGTATGCAACGGCTAACTTGAAGCTGAGAAAAGGTAAAAAGAACGAAAAAAAACTTCAAGACACAACTTTAGTTTACAACTGAATTGATATTGGAATGGTGAGAGGTATTCTCGTCTACTATTTCCAGCAGCGACGAATAAATTTAGTATACACACACGAAGTTTAAAATTTAAAATTTCATTGTTAATCAAAGAAATTTTCCGTTACTTTAACATCAGTAAAACTTTAGACTTGTAACATTTTAATCAGATATTTCTTAGTACCAGATACACGATATTTTTGTATTGTATAATTTTTAACTGATATATTTATTAAGGAGGGCTTTAACCAGGACTAAATCGAGTTAATTATTATCTTGGTCGAAAATTCAATTTTTTTCAGTATCGATTTTTTTCTTGTAAAATAAAGTAAATTGTAACGGAATCAGGAGCAGGCAGTGCGACAGGAAAGAGGCTCTTGCCCACTTCGAGACGTCGTCCGAATAGCCAATCATCCCTCTGGAGCACTTGTGCTGTCACTTGGAAGGGTTGATCTAGGAAAGAAGGTCTCTTAGGGTACTCTTTATGGTAATCCTGGGACCCTTCCGATTTACGTGGTTCGGAAAAAGTCAAAATTTATTTATTGCAAACCAAACGAAAATACAGCGTCAGCGAATGATACTGAATTGTAAAATAAATTAGTTTGTTTTTTCCACTAATTACATTAATAATCGCTACACATGTTTCTACCTTTTATTCCGACGTTTTCTTCATGCGGAATGATCCCAGTTTGCTTAGATCAGACCGGTGTCATGTTAAGTGAATGTATGTGATGCGCGCATGCGCACAGGCACGCGCGCACGGGCACAGGCACGCACGCACGTGCGCACACTACACACGTGTACGTTTAGGTTAGGTTTCTGTGTTACCAAAAGGAAAAATGTTTAAGAGGGTTAAAATCTTTTACATTCTTTGGCAATTTATTACAATACATTTGTGTTTTTATTTGTTACTTTGTGTATCTGTTTCTAAATTATTATTCTTTATAATTTGTGAGTGTAAGTGAGTAAAATTTGAACGTTCCTATCTTTAAAATTACGATTAGTATTTTTTTTACGGTTTTAAAATTAAAAAAAAAAAATAATAGATAAGGTTTATAGTTAAATATTGAGTTTCAAAAAGTTGAAGCCGCAACTTTTGATAAATAAACTGTAATATTTTATTTTACGAAATATTAATAGGGTTCAGAATAATAATGCGTTTCAAAATCCAAACCCTTGGCTACGAAAGTTGCAATTATTTTCAGCGCCTTATTGTCAAGCAGGACTGTCTGACACATTCTCAGTGCACACGGGATGACTTCAGGAAATCATTTAAAAAAATCGACATATTTCACAGCTCGATAACGAGTTAAGAATTGAACTTCTGGAAAGTATAAAAAAAAGCCTTTCGCAAGAAAGAATGAACAATAAGATTTTGTTTTATCAAAAATGAACTGATTGGTTAAAAGAAATTGCTATATTACAATAAGCCTTCCAGATGAACCATATTTAACAAATAAGTACACAAAAGGTGGGAAATAAATGAAAAAAAGTATGTTCATTTATGAAAACTTCTTTGTGTTTATTTAGAAGATCATTCGACAATGTTCCACACTTTCTAAGCAGGGGTGTTTTATGAAAGTACGACCCTTAAAATGCTGTGAAAAAGGTTTAAAGGTAATGCTTTGCTTCAGAGCTGGTTGTCAGGGAGCAGGTGCTGTCTGGAGGATGATTTGATGGATAATGAATTTTCAAGCAGCGTGAGAAATTGCATAGTGCACATTGTTAAAGTATGTTTCAAGATAGCGAGAGAGACAAATTTATCTCAGTTTTGCTTAACGTACATAGATCTACGAGTATCTTAGTCTCAACCAATACTCCCATTTTAATTTTTCATCTGCTTTTCCAGTCTTCGTTTTTTACTGCGCTTTGAAAATGCGTTCTGAAAGTCTTGTTCGGCAACTTCGGAGGTTCTCACATAGTTTCTTACCACGTCTAATAATCAAAATTTGGGTTTATCTCTGAATCCAAGGCAAGAGACGTTGTGATTTTTTTACTATCCACAATATAACATTTTAAATGTACACAGTTTTAAAGGAAATGTGCCCCATAGAGTACAAGTAAACAATATCGCAAAAAAACTCTTTCATTTTGTTGATATAGATTCTGAAATATTATGTTTCAGTATCAGATTCATTTTTCTCACTTCATTTTTTTAAGGACTCTTGGTTGTTGTTGTGGTCCCCAATTGTTGTAAATTATCTTATTGACAAGCTGTAATTATTACTCTTTTGGATGGCACGATGTTATATTATCATCAAATAACACAAAGTCGGTTGTACGTACATTTGTGCGTAACAATAGGTCTTGTCATAATAACATACATACATTTCTCTGTTAGGTTAGGTAAGGTTCCTTTCAAACTATATAAACATTAAATGTTGTATCTATACAATACATTTAAAATTTATAAAGTTTTAAAGGAAACATGCGCCATAGAGTACAAGTAAACAATAACGCAAAAAAAAAACATTTTCCATTTTGTTGATATAGAGTCTGTAGCATTGTGTTTCATCATCAGAATCTTACTTCAATTTTAAAGGACTCTTGGGTTAACCCAATGGTTGTCAATTATCGTATTAACAAGCTGTAATTTTTACTCTTTTGGCTGGCACGGTGTTATATTATCATCAAACAACACAAAGTCGGTTGTACGTACATTTGTGTGTAACAATAGATGTTGTCATAATTACATACATACATTTCTCTCTTAGGTAGACAGACAGGCGACATACATATTTCGCCTTGACTTAATCGTTACACTTTCTCATATAACTCCTTTGGTTTCTCTGAGCTGCTGCAGATGTCTCTTCTTGATCTTACTTATAACATCAGCCTTAAGTTTACATTCATCCCTTATCCCTTCATTTCGTATTCTGTCATACATTATCACCTCATATATAATTCTAAGTGTACACGTTCCTATTGTTCTTTGTAATATTTTTTCCTCGTCAACATTTCTCTCAGCTACATCAAAGATGGTACCAAAAAACTTTTGTCAACTATCGTCTTAGTAAATTTTGAAACTACTCAGTTTGAATATATATAATTGAATACCCCATTATCTTAGTTACCTTTCCCTGAACGCCATTCGATATCATTCGTAACTCTTCTTTCATCTAAAAAAAATACTACCTTATTAACACAATTATTCAATTTCTCTAATTTTTAATAACTCATCCTTATGCGAAATTTACGTTTCCTTACAAAATAAATAACAATGTGTTAGAGCTTTTTAATTGAAATTTTAAAAAGCTCTTGATGAAATCGTCATCATATTTAAAATCTGAAAAGCTCACGTACGTAGTTCAATAACTTTTTTACGCTTAAACTCTTATTCTTTCACAAAAAACGAAAGCTTTACTAATATTTTTATACGCTTTGAGTAAAGCAAACAAAAATGAAGGTTCTGATAGCAATCTCCAATCACTTTCCTTTCCCTTGACTTCTTAATTGATCTCGGAGAGCTTTCAATTATTTTCATCTTTTTATGAAGATTTTCAAAATCTTTGATCTTCCAGTTTCATTAAAATAATTTACTTAAGGGTCTTTTTTCAACCTTTTTTTAATTGCTGTAAGATAGTAAACCTGTCCAAAATTCGACTCTTGAAAGCGTGTCAAAAGAATTCGTTAATGTTTTTTGACGTTAACGAAGAGTAATAGTCTCACATATTGATTGTTAGAAGATACGCATTTGATGAGAATATTTTTTAAAAAATTATCTTATAATGATTCCTTTAAAAGAATAAATATATCACAAGTGACTTTTAATGTCTAATAAATGAAAAATATTTTGGTTTCTTAAAAATTAATCTTTGTACTATATATTTCGTTATTTTTTCACTTTATTTTGTTTTGTTTTACATAAAAAAACTGCCTTAGGACGTGCATATGCCTTGTTAGTACTTTGTTTATTTAATTGTTAAAAAAACCTGCCTTAGGACGTGCATATGCCTTGTTAGTACTCGTACTTTGTTTATTTGATTGTTAAAAAAATCTGCCTTAGGACGTGCATATGCCTTGTTAGTACTTTGTTTATTTAATTGTTAAAAAATCTGCCTTAGGACGTGCATATGCCTTGTTAGTTTATTTAATTGTTAAAAAAATCTGCTTTAGGACGTGCATATGCCTTGTTAGTACTTTGTTTATTTAATTGTTAAAAAAATTATGTACACAATTTTTGTAAATACTTACATTCTGCACAAATTTTTGATTTTCAAAACATAGCGAATCTAATATTCACAATTAAAAATACAAATAAATTTCCCATAAAACTTCGAAACCATGGTGATTATTAAAGACTTTATTTATGTAACACTTTTATTGCAAATACAATCTGGCGGGCTTATTGCCAGGCGGCCATCTCTTCCAACCAACCAGACAAAAGTAAATGTTACGTGGTCACATAAATCAATCAAATGACTATCCATCCCCACGAAATCCATAAACATATACGTGAGCGCATGCCCACGAACCCCACAAAAACGGACAGTCACCCGAACATTATTTTTCATATAAAGTGAGATATCATCAATCAAAAGGAAAGGAAGGAATGCTGGAGAGGAAAGGAAAAGAAAAATCAGGAATGAAACACGTTATTTTACTGACTAGAAATTAAGAGGTTTTTCAGTCGCTTCTTAAAGCATGCCAAGGACGGAGCGAGTCTTATATTGGTTTGTAACTGATTCCAGAGTCTATTAACTTTAACAAACTAAGATTTTGTCAGAAATAATATATCCATTGGGTTATTAATGGAAGAGATAATCATATCAAACAATGAGTTATTAACTTTTTTATTCCATTATTTAAAGTAAACCCTGCTTAACACGTTTATATATCCTATCGTGAGGCTCTCTTTAGGGGGAAATGGAGTCTCGTGATAGAATGAAGAAGCATGTCTAGCAAGGATTAATGAAAAAGTGAAATAAAAAAGTGTTATTTTTGTTAAATATTCGAATATCAAGTTTCAAAAATTTATAGCTTAAACCTTTGATAATATCAATTCAAATTCTTTCCTGAAGATGTAAGGAAATTGGGTGCATTAAAAGAAGGTATATTGTTTAAGATTTAAAAGATAAGCATCGAGATGGTTCAACCACATAGAAAGAATTAATTATTAAAGTTCTTCAAAAATAATGTATGCAATTAGTATAAAAATACCAAAGGTTTAAGAAGACCTAGAAAAAATGGTAATTATCATATTATCAAGTGCTGAATTATGGAAGAAAGAAAAGTTTTTAAATTAAGAGTATGCAAGTCGAAGTGCATGGACGTGGCAAAAAGGAAACGTGGATGATAGGATAGAATGAAGTGGATATCTGTTTTGTCAGCCTACGGCATTAGGGAGATGGCATAATGCTGATGATGAATGCACAGTTATTTATAGTATAAAGTCCATTTGTCACTTGTAAATAAAAAAGATGTTATTTATTTGTGTTACAGAAAGATGCCCAGAAAGCCGGAACTTCCTCAGTGGTTGAGACCCTTTACAGAAACAAAACTAGTTTGGAGGCCATTTTCCGAATTATTGACAAAGACAATTCAGGTTTGTATCTCATGTTTTATACTTTTATTGAAAATCTTAAATTAAAAAATTTATTTTTGATCAGTTTCTATTAACTTGAATTAATTGAAGAACAAGTTCGAAATAACCGCCGTGTGACGCTTGAAGACCTTCACGAAGAGTTTTCTGACATTTCTCAAAGTCTCCTTGGTAATACTGTGTCAGAAAAAACTTGGTTACAAGAAGTTGTGTGCGAGATGGGTGCCCAGAATGCTCACACCGGAGCACCGTCAAAATCGCGCGACCGCCACGCGTGTATTTTTGGATCGTTTTGCACAGGAGGGAGAAGCTTTTTTGAACTCTATCGTGACGGCGGATGAGACGTGGGTGTATCACTACACCCCAACAATCAGGATTTTCCAGCGATCAGGAGGTCGAGGAAGCTGTGAATAAGTGGCTGAAAGAGCTGGTGGCGGAGGTCTATGACACGGGCATACAAAAGCTGGTGCTCCGTCTACAGAAATGTCTCGATCTCGACGGCGGTTACGTTGAAAAATAGCTTAATATATTTGTGAAGTATCCTGTGAATTTCAATTAAATACAAATCCTACATAAATGTTGTAACCTTACTTTCTGGATGACCCTCGTACAATTTACATTAACAACGCATCAAACTTTATAATTGATACTCGTATTAACAACACCTTTTTTATATAAACTTATATAAATTTATATAAACAACACATGTACATAAACACACCACTATACAATGTCTGATAATAACACATTTATTTACTTGAACACATCAATTAAAAAATATATACATTTAAACACATCACTACAATTTCTATTAATAACGCATCAAACTATGTAATTATATTATTAACACATTAAAATAAGCACATCACTATACAATTTTTGGCAATAACATATCAACATAAACACATAATTATACAATTTTTATTAAAACACATCATTATACAACATCTTTCAGAACAAATCATTACGCAATTTCTATTATTAACACATAACTACTATATATCATGTATATTACGAGTATCAATGCATTAAACAAACACACCACTATACAATTTCTATTAAAACATCAGTGAACAATTAAAAATCCTCTATAAAACCCATAAAATGGCACAGAAAGTATTTAAGATTTTTCTATCCAATAGTAATGAAAATAATTTTGTCATGTCCATTTTTATGCGAATTAAGTTATTGCTATTTGTATCATTTGGATCAGGGTATACATATCGTGTTTATCTCTTTTGTAAAATGGTGGTCTGTGTCGCATTGCACCATTCTGCCCAATGGCTGAAATAAAATTATCATTATTATGAAAAAATATTTTTTTCAATTTAATTATTATTTATGTTGTATAAAAATAAATATACTTTAAGTTACTTTTTTTGGTAAACCATATATTGGAAACTTGAAATGGGTTGTGGCTGCATTTGGACAATTAGTTGTTTAATACGCAAATGAACAAATACGAGTATATTTGTCTAAAATGACTGGAGAGAGAGGAAGAGGTCGAGGGATGAAAGAATGGAAGGGCATTAATGCAGATTGTTTTACTAAAGGAAATGTGTGAAGCTCTGTTTTACTTTCCTTATCCCAAAAGGTATATGGTATTTGTGTCCTTTTAAGATCACATGTACACGTGTCAATCCATGAGCATCTACAAAATGGTCTGTGGATGTTTAGAGCGAAACATGTCACTGTTCTTAATCAAACTGGTGGAAAGATTTCAAGTATTTTATCATACATACATACCATCACGTCATACCCCTGTCGTGATCGGCAGAGGGGAGAGAACGTCAGACTTTCACCTCTTCTACATCTATACACCTTCTCATACATTTTCTACGATTTCTCTGACTTTATACATCCCTTTTTTTACAATATTAACATTTACACTTGCAACCATATTTTCCTTGGTCTTCCTCTACTGCATATTTCACTCACATTTGCGCTACATATTTGTTTGTAAGTCTTTCTTCATTCATTCGTTCCATATTCCCAAACCATCTCAGAGTGCTCCTCTTCGTCAAACTCAACACATTGGCCTTAATTTCACACTCATATATAATCACATCATTTCGTATTGCCATACATTGTCACCCCGTATATTATTCTAAGTATACGCATTTTTACAGAATTTTATTCTGTAAATGAAAAAATGTATTCAAGATTTTAAAATTCCTTTAACGATTGAAAAACTTATATTTATTATTATAAATTTTTCGTTTCAGGTTATATTACACTCGAGGAGTTTTCAGATGCATGTAACCTGTTACGTAAACACATGCCAAATCCTCTTACTCAAGAACAGCTAGTCGACATCTGTCGGCTCATGGACATCAATAAGGATGGTCTCGTGGACCTCAACGAGTTCTTGGAGACATTCCGATTGGTGGACACCGACAGCCGAAGAGGTATGCCGGATGCTGAGGATATTTGACATCACGCTGGCCGTCGCAGTACTGCGACGGTCGTCAAGTCTGAAGAACCAATTGTCGAATGGATCCCTGTGGACGATTCTGCTGAGAAGCCTAAAGGTGATGGAGATAATGGTGGTATTTCGGAATCGAAGGAAGGAGCTGCTTCAAACGATACGAAGGATGGTGAGGCAAGGAATGGCAATGCAACAACACCGATTGAAAATAATGCGAGAAACGGCATAAAGGAAGACAGAGAAGAAATTAAGATTATCGAAGTAAATGTGAAGGATAATTAGATAGGAAAATAAACGCTTTAAATTGATTGCTCTCTTCGATATAAATTTCTAAATATTTATTTTTTTGTTGACCTTAAATGTTTAATTATTTTGAATTTTAATATTTTTGTTACTTTCGCAACGTTTTTTTTACTCTCTACTTTAGAAAGAATATTTTTGTTATAATTTATATTAAATCATGTTATTTACTTTATTATTAAAATAAATATTATTCTTAAGGTACGTTGGATATAATTTCATCATTGCAATTAATTATTCGTGTATGAGAAAAATATACTATATATGAATGCTAAATAAAATATGTAAAATTTAGCAAATAAATATACAATTTACGTTTTAATACAATATTAAGTGTGCCATTTTTGAATTAACAAGTTTTATCCGTTTTTTTTTTCAACAATTTCTTCACTGTTTATTTATACAATTTCACATTTGAAGGATTTACATTTGTTTAATTTCACAGTATAATATTTTCAACCGAACGTTAAAGCTAGTTAAATATTTTAGAACATGGCTTATGAATATTTTTGTATGTATTGAAAGGCAAATAATTTTTATTTTTCAAAAGTTGCCGTATGTATTTGAAAGTTTCAATTGGTTTTCGAAAAAATATATACTTCATGGATTATGATAATGATGTGTGTCTGTTGGTTATCTTGATTGCTTCGCATTTTATTGTGCCAGATTCTGTTATAGGCGTGTGCCACAGATTATCGGAGTTCTTCATTTTAAAATTTAACTGTTGTATAGAGTGGGGCAAAATTAACTTACCTATTTGATTTTTTTACAATTTCAAAATAAACGAAATATTATTTTTAGAAATAATGTATTAATATATTTTGGTTAAATCTTTAAAATAATATTAATTTAATGTCCACTTTCAGTGGCTTTTAGACAGACCGGCTATTTTAATTGAATTTTCCATCACTTATTTTACAAATTGACTATTTTTATCGATTTTTCTATCTGAGCATGTCAACCGATATGTTATCGAGTCGGTCATTTGTTTATTAGTCGGTCAATACTTCACGGTTTCTTCATGTCTATTTTTTTCTAAATAACAACATAAAAATATATCTGGATCAGTTAAATTAGGTAATCTTGCAGACCTGTGCAAATCACCAAAACGAGAAACTAATCGGCCTAGAAAAAGGTTTTTCAACATCCGTATTCGTTCTCTTGCTATATGTGATGTCGCACCGTCCTGCTAAAACCATGTGCAGTACCCGGGGGTAAGTAATACACATCGGGCTTAAGAAAGAGACTGTCGGCCATAATCGGCTAACTTCGGCTTTGTAGAGCGTCGTCTCTGTCGCACGATGCGACCCTAGACCGCTTGACAACGTCTGACAAATCGCGACGGAACACGTGTATGAATGACAGAGACGACGCTCTACAAAGCCGAAGTTAGTTGATTATAGCCGACAGTATCTTTCTTAAGCCCGATGTGTATTACTTACCGCCGAGTACTGCACTGTCCAGAAACTATACTTCAATGTACTCAATTGAAAAGTCTTGAATAATTTGTCGATGAATTGTTTTTTTATCAGACACTCGTTAATTACGATGTTTTCTTCGATATTCTCGTTAATTACGATGTTTTCTGCGATATTATCGTTGATTTAGTACAACTGACTTTTTAAATAGTCACTATTTCTGCACGTGATTGAGGTGTGCATCAATATACTCGTAAATATATGTTTTTTTAATGATTTTCAACTTGAAAAAAATCACAGTTAATGTAAAACTAAAAAAAATACTCTTTTCAATAAAGGAGCTAATTTTCCTTCATCCTGTATTTGCGCTTAGCAATTGCCTAATATAAATTCACGAAGCATTTTTGGAGAGAAATTTGCTAACGACGCTATTTCAGTAAATTACTTACGAGATACGTGTATTTGTATAAGTTTTATTATAGAGTTCGGTTAAGGGTTCATATATACTATAGAAAATATATACCTATTTATAAATATTTATAACTTGCCGCTTACTAAATTGTATGTTCATCGATTATGTAATTAAAAATAAAATATATGTGTAAGTAGATAAAAATAATTTGTCCTTATTAAGCCTTAATTCCAAAGAATGATATATGGAGGAAAAGAAGAATTTTAAATTCGGGAACAATTTATCTTAGACCGTATGTTCACCCTTGTCTTGCGGTGTAATTACTCTTATATCAATTATTAATTACCCAAGCTAGATTTAAAATTGCCAAAATATATAATATTTCTATCAATATCTCTATGGAGGAGTTTAAAATCTAAAACATTTATTACATACTACGAATAAAAATATTTCTATGTATTTAATAATAGTAAAAATATTTAGAAAAAATTTAAGCATTTGTATTTTTAAATAAAGCGTTTCAAAAATTTTAATTGCTTCATGTGATATTCGATGCAAATTTTAGCGAGTAATATTATAAATTCATGTACCTACATTTAATTCATGATAACGGGTATTTCAAATTAAGCGGTTTTTAAATTCTTACAATAAATAAAATACAAATGGCGTTGCGAACTTGCCTGGGTCTTGAGACATTTTAGAAGCGTAATTGAATATTACGGATACCCTGGACGGATATGGTCAGCAGCACAAGGATTCTTCAAAGAGCCAAAGTTGATAAAGAGTTGCTGACTAATATTAAAATCCGAAAGGTGTCCTAATTGGGTCATGTAATTAGAGGAGAAAAGTACAAATTACTGCATCTGATCATCCAAGGTTAAATAGAGGGGCGAAGAGTTTTGGCAGGAGGCAAATCTCTTGGCTACGCAATAAACGTGATTGAACTGGCATAAGGGGCGTTGGAGATCTTTTCCGGGCTGCTGGGGACAAAGATATCTACTCTCATGTGATATTCAACGTTGAGGGGACCTGACATGACACTGAGAAGAAGAAGATTGTATGGCATTTAAAAAAATGGAGTCTTATACAATACAACAACTTGTTCAAATTGTTGAATTATTTTATGAAAATGGGCGTTCAGTGAAAAATGTTTTTTTCGAAAGTTACGTTATGTTTACGTGTTGCATAATCGTCCATCTGAAAGCACTATCAATCGAATTGTTCAAAAATTTCAAGGAACTGGTTCGGTGGAAGATAAAAGAAGAGAAATATATAGCCGTAGCGGTCGTTCACAATAGAACGTTGATTTGGTACGTGAAAGTATTGCTGAAGACCCAGAAATGTCCATTGGTCGACGTTCACAAGTTGGACTCCACAATATGGATTCACAATATGGCGTATTTTATGAAAAGATTTAGCTCTGAAGGCAAATAAGGTTCAAATAACACAGGAACTAAAGTCATTGGATCATGCAAAACGTCGTGCATTTGTCAATTGGATCAAAGAACAACCAGATGAATTAAAAAAAAGCGCTCAATTTAAAAGACCCTATATTGTTATGATTAATTGAAAAAAATATCCCGTTTAAATTATACCTTAACGATAAAAACTTGCGAAGGGCAACTTAACTTCGCAGCATAACTCGCCAATTTTTTTTTCAGTTAAATTTTATAATCAAGTACACTTATTCTACCAAAATATAACAACAATTAGTATTCCCTATCTATAATGTAATCATAGATGTGCTATTGTTTTTATGGATCTTTTGAAAAAGGTAATTTTTATGATATAAAACACTTATTATTAATATAATATTTAACTTTTTGTTTTTTTTTTTAAGAAATTACGTGTTTGAATGTTGTTTGATTTTAAATATCTGTTAAAAATGTATATTATAAAATTTTGTAACAATTTATTGTTCAATTTAAAAATTTAATATTTATTTGTTTGAGTTAAAACAAAGAGAATTTTGTAATAAGATTTATTTAAGTTCATTATAGCCGTCACCAAATATATTTAATTCGAAAATGAATTGTGACATTTGTTCTCAACATGTTAAGAATATTTATGTAAAACAAAAACATCTCTTTGAAAATAATTTCCACAAAATAACCAATATAAAAAGTAATTTCTTTATTAAATTGCTCATTAATTAGTTAGTGTTCTGTAGTTCAAAATTCTTATTTTTTTTGTATCTTTAAGACACAACAATGGGCCCAAAACTTGGTTTTTACTCACAAAATTTAGACACTAATAGACGTGCTATTAAAACAACGTCCAAGTGACTGAGCGGGGGTGAAAAGGGTCAAAACTCGCTCAATGATAGAGCTAGCATATTTTCTTTTCACCCTCTTATCCCTTGTCAAATATTCTTAAGTATTTACAAACATACCCCGGAATCACATCAAATAGGTTTCAAAATAATGTGGTTACTCGAAACTGTCTGCAAATCGAAACACTCCCTTTTATACACATCTTAAGAATAATGCGAAACTAGACAAAAAAATTGTCGTTGAAAGCATTCAAAGACTACACAGAGAAAGGAAAAATTACTGTTTTTTTTTCTCGAATTGGTTTACATACATACTCGTATATACGTACCATCACATAAATTAGCTGTTGTAATAGTCAAAGTGGGCAGAGTGCCAGACTGTCCTATCTTGACGCATATCCTTGACACTTGTCCTATCTTGACACACAATTTTTTTAATTTACTTGAATACATTATTTTGACTTACATATTGAGGCATTTTATGTTCGAAAGAAACGTTCATAGAGAAAATTATTTGATGACAAAATGTATTCAATGATAAAAAGCGAAACATATAAAATAAAAGAAGCAGAGACTGCATTATTTCGGAATAAAAAAATCTGAATTAATGCAGTATATTCGTAATATCTGGTTTTTCACTTGAAATAACTTGAGATTTAAATCTATTTACCTTTCCCTTCCTGTGCTAAAAAATCTGCCCGTTCCGGTGCCGTGTATTCAATACACATGTAAAAATGAGCGATTTAAAATCGTATAAATAAGAATATTCATAGCCAATCGCCTAAATTGATGAAATTTGAAGTCAAAAGTGATAATATTTGAAATTTAATTGCTGAAAACATGGAAAAAACATCGGCCGACGTTCACAAAACGGGCAAAGCCTGAACTGATATTCTATTTCTTACGTTCCTATATACCGAAGTAGAGTGAGAGTAAGACGTGAATAGCGTCGCTTCCTCACCTATATGACCTATGCCACACACGTTTTATTGTATTGGTGACTATACCTATGTCACACACGTTTTATTGTATTGGTGAATTTATTCCCGATTTTCACAAAATATCTCTGATGTGGCCGATAAGTGTTAATTATTATTAATATTATTATTTTCTTTCAATGCGTAAATGTATTACGGAGTAATACCTAAAATCTAAACCCAGTATTTATTATATTTATAGAGATATTAAAGTTTGTAGAAGCAATGTGTTGTACTAGTTACACATCACAGTGAAGGAAGGGTTAAAACAAGTACGCTCACTTGATACCAGAAAAAGTAGTCGAGTTGTCTAGTTTTTTTTTCCCGCCTCGGAAGGAGTGTTGCACTTTGAATAGTATTAGATACGGAGTGGGCGGTACTGTGTATGATATGCACAAGTTGGGTCTAGCAGAGTGCCCTTTCTGTGAGTACGAAGATATTAAGACCATGGACCAGATTTTAAACTTTTTTGGAACTACTGTACGTGTTTCCATGAGTCGTGCAGAAGCTGCACAAAATGAGGGTGCATATTACATGTGTGGATCACATGCATATGAAAAACACCAGACCAAGTTTTACAATGAACGTTCAACATACTCGTGATATATTTTGTTTTGCTGACGCTTAATTGAATTGCTAATTACAAATTCAGTCAGCGCTATTCGAGTTGCCTATATGTTTTGCTGACGCTTAATTGAGTTGCTAATTACAAATTCAGTCAGCGCTATTCGAGTTGCCTATATGTTTTGCTGACGCTTGATTGAGTTGCTAATTACAAATTCAGTCAGCGCTATTCGATTTGCGTATATGTTTTGCTGACGCTTAATTGAATTGCTAATTACAAATTCAGTCAGTGCTATTCGATTTGCCTAAATGTTTTGCTGACGCTTAATTGAATTGCTAATTACAAATTCAGTCAGCGCTATTCGAGTTGCCTATATGTTTTGCTGACGCTTAATTGAGTTGCTAATTACAAATTCAGTCAGCGCTATTCGAGTTGCCTAT
Source organism: Odontocerum albicorne (assembly GCA_949825065.1). Classification (NCBI taxonomy): domain Eukaryota; kingdom Metazoa; phylum Arthropoda; class Insecta; order Trichoptera; family Odontoceridae; genus Odontocerum; species Odontocerum albicorne. Next base: position 2,219,532 of record OX463842.1, on the reverse strand, counting down.
ATGTTTTGCTGACGCTTGATTGAGTTGCTAATTACAAATTCAGTCAGCGCTATTCGATTTGCGTATATGTTTTGCTGACGCTTAATTGAGTTGCTAATTACAAATTCAGTCAGCGCTATTCGAGTTGCCATTATGAAAAGAAAAAAAAACAGTGCTTTTTACGGGATAATATTGTATTTTGCGGCGTTATTAATTCAACTTCTATTAGTTTTTTTCGATGTGAGTACCTAATCTATTTAATTTAAAAAATCGATCTAGAAAACAATTATTAATTAAAACATCAATTTAGAATATTCGATACCCTCTATAAACTATTTTGTAAAATCAATTTCGCCATATTTATACTTTTATCTATTCTTATAATATTATAAAAAAATTATGTGTGTAGATACGATAAATGTAGACATTTAAAATAATTATTGCATTTAGAAACAAAAAAAAACTTTTTCTACTCTTTCGTAACGCCACATCAAATGCTTTCGCTCTAAAGGAAATTTATTTATATTTTATAATTCATATATTGTATTATTCTATTTAGTTACCTGTAGATATTAAATATAAACTGAATTTATTACTCAGACTATTAAATAACCGTAAAATTTTCTTACTGTGTAACTAAATATGTTATATTATTTGGCTTTGAAAATCATCACAAAGCGGTCCCTCAAATTAAAATGATTAGTCAGTTTTAATTGAAAGATATAGTAACCACCCTTTCCTTGCTTCTTTAATGCATGTGGAAGAAAACAGGTGTGGCCTACGTTAAACATTGTAACTCTTTACTGCCCTTAATTTTGGGGACCGTTTTGTAACAAACCTTTGCATCTCGTTACTCAAGGATATTTCTGCAGTCAAAAAAAGTTTAAAAAATTATATCAAAACAAATAATTCATTAAAAACGTTGTTTGTTTACCTCTGAATAAAAGTATTTGAACTTGAAAAATGTTTGATAATTATTTTGTTGATTTGACACCATAAATAGTTTATTAAACTAAAATCGGCCAAATACGTTGAAACTAGATCGATGTTGTTAAAATGTTTTAAAATCGAAATTTAAGAATACGACAAACGTGCTAAATTATAATGTAAATGGAAAAGGTGTACAATTTAAATCGAACGTGGAGAAAGAGTTTTGATAAATCTCGAATAATTAATCTAAAGAGAGTGGATCAAATAAAATATTATATGAAACCATTTAACGAGAATGATTTTCAGTTTTGGGCCTTAGATTGGGAAATTCGAAATCCGTCCCTGTAAATTGTAACTAATCGTTAATGAAAGGAAACGGTTTGAAAAATCTGTCATTTATTTGAAAATAAATTATTGAAAAATTATACATTTTAAATAGTGTGAAGTACGAGTACATATTGAATGTTTAATGCAATTATTTAAATGTATGCCTTTAATATTGAAATTGTCAACATTAAATTAAACTTGCACTTAAATTAAATGAAATTATATAGTTTAAATCAGTGGTCGCCAAACGGTCGCTTGCGAGCGGCATTTCGGTAGCTCGTGTAGGATTTTTTATCATATTTATAAATTTGCCTCTTAAATTTTATTATTGGACTCCGAAATGAAATATTTCTGGAACTAAATTTCAAAGAAATACTTAACAAGTTGCCGTTGTAATATGAATTTCTAAGTAAAATAGAGAAGCAGTCAGCGATGTATTACGATGGGAACTGCGCCATACACTTTGTCTCTCTCTCTCGCTCATTTGTATCGCCGCTTAGCAATGCATATAATACCACATGGTCTCACTTATGTGTGTGTGTGTGTGTGTGTGCACAAGGAGAATATAAGAATCCCTATGCACCAATAGCGTCCGTAACTTTAACTGTTAGCAAGCGAGCGAGAAAGGGAATGGTACCGTACGTCCATTCCCTTTCAATGTTATTTGGCAATGTTTGTTATGATGATAATTACACAGTTCCACGCGACCGTCAAAGCTTGACGTTTACAAAGTTACCATTCATTTTGTTTTTTTTTTCACCCTGTCAAAAAAATTAATAACAATAAAAACACGCATTTTATGTTTTATTGGAAGTCCGATGTCCTAATTTATTTGAAGTAATATAAAAAAATGGGGAGGAATATGTTTAAGTAGCTCACCAGACAATTTCAATTTCAGAAAGTAGCTCACATCCTTATTAAGTTTGGCGACCACTGATTTAAATTAATAAATTGAATGAACATGACATACCAACCTGTTTTTATAAAAAAAATGTCGAAATATGTCAATATAATTTAAAATGTCAATTTCTATTTTCCGCAGTGTTCAAATATATCATATTATTGATTTTTAATGTACAAAAGGATCCAAAATACATTTGGCTTGTTTTGGCAAAACAAAGTAAACCTAATATGGCTTTGTATGCGCTTGTATAGAATAAATTTATTACGGATGTTAACACGCTCGCTGCCGATCACGCGATATAAGGTGGTTTAAGGCGCACACTAGGGGCAGCCCACCCGATATAGCGTGATGAACAACATTTACTTGTATGAGCCATATAAACCCGTGACTTTGACCACATTGGAAAGTAGACGTATTGTTGCTGTTTTATAATAATGCATTTCGTACATTTTTTTCTTTTAATAAAAATAGAGCCAAAATTATGAACATTATAGTTTTTTTTACCAGTAATAATTTTGTAAAATCAATATGAATAATTAACCGATTGAGGTATGATTATTAAATACATATAAAAAAAATATTCGAAATACGTTGTAAGGATTAGATCCTTTTTTGTTGCCATGTGAATATATGTTAATCACAATATTGTTATATTCGAAAAGATGTAACAGCAGATATCAAATAGTTAAAAAATATAATCATTCCGTTTCAGCTCTCCTAAAAAATAAATGTATACTTGAGAAAATGTAGGATGGTCCCTGTGACAGTTGAAATGCCACGTCTCAAAGAGATGGGGTAAAATCATTTTTTTTTAAATTGAATCGTTTTTTTATAAATCGAAAAATTGTTTTTCTCTAAACTGACGTTTTAATTCCTAACTTTCCTTATACTGACTTTCTAATGTATTGTATGATTTGTATATATCTTTAAATAGGCCAAGATCCACTGTAAATTAATACTGATTACGAACATTTAATTTTAGGTATAAAAAAATCGAAAATCCAATTATCGTGTACCCCATCCCTAGCCAATGCATACTAACGTAGTGAATTTTGATAAACGTCACCAAATATTATTTAATTTTAACAAACTGCCACATTTTTGTTAATTTGTAACAATATGTATTCATTTGTCATTATTGTTAGTTTTATGTAATGTATTTACCTAAATAACTTGCCATTTATTAGAATCGAGGTTTTACCATATATTAAAGTTGATAAAATAATTCAAATTACTGAACGTCGTTACAAGGTTGTATTGGGGCAAATTTGTGAACTGTCACAGGGAACTTGCTACATTTTCTCAAGTGTATTTTTGTTAGTTTACTTGGATTAATAAATAATTGATTGTTTCATAACAAAAAATAAATTTAAAGAATTCCAAACATACTCGTACTTATTTTGGACCTTTTTATAAAATGACTTATTTTCCTCTCAGTAGTGCACAATATGCGAACATATTGAAGGGTATAGCAAAATTTGATATACTATTGATATATTGTAATACATTTTCGGGTTTATTGTCATGTGGTATTAAACAAACTGAATTAAAAACTAGCCTACAACCACATTAAAAAAAATGGGTACATGGAGGAATCAAACTTGCAGCCCTCTAGCTGGAAGACAAGTGTCTTACCAAACTAGGGCAACGGAGGTCGTCATGGTGCCATATATGTTACTCCTAGATATTTAATTATTTTGTTGAAAAAACTAGCAAATATGTTTTTTTTAATATAAAGGATCTTTCAAATTGAGCGGTTTTTTTAATTCAAATTTTTTTAATTCTTTAATAAAACACACAATTTACTTTGATTTCAAAAAACTTTATTGGTCATTAAAGTATAATATATGTATCTTAACACAAAAAAAAATATCTGCCAAATGTCAACTTCTTGCAGCTTCACAGATGTCCACTCTTTTGTCAAAATTTTCGATGATATTTTGGCATCCTTGCGGTTCTAACTCACCAATAACGCGAATAATTTCACCCTTCAGCTCAGAAATTGATTGAGGATCATTCTTATAGACCTGACTTTTCACGTAACCCCAAAGAAAATAGTCCAACGGTGTCAGATCACATGAGCTTGGTGACCAATTAACATCACCGTTTCCTGAGATTACAATACATGAATTAATTCTCAATTTGAACAAGTTGTTGTATTGTACACGATTCCATTTTTATAAATGTCATACATTACACTTCTCAAATATCACAAGACCCTGGCAAGCTGGCGACGTCATCAGTGTTTTATCTAAGAATTAAAAAAACCACTCAATTTGAAAGACCCTTTATTTTTCAGCTTTATAAAAACACAGCTTAAGACATAACAAATATTTTATTCAGATCTGTCAAAGTATATATGTGCCAATGCAAAATAATTATAGTAGATAAATATTATCCACATATAAATTAAGAATTTTCAAATTAATAACAATATTTCTTACTTTAAGTAAAACAAAAATTAACTATTATATCATATCAATTTATAAAAAATATGACCAAACCTTTCAGAAGAACTTTCTAATTTGTTTAAATTAAAAGTTTAATTAAAAATCAACTACTTTTGCCTAAAATTCTAGAATAATGGCTAGAAAGCAGATAAATAATATTTTCTTTATATGATATTTAGTTTAAAGACTTTTTAACTAGAATGCACTTCGTTTAAAACGATGTCAGTCAATTTTTTTCGAATAAGAATGAATTTTTAAAATTCAATTCTTAATTTTTTTTTAAATCAATTTAAGTTATAAAATATTTATAATACTTATATTATAACAAATGTATTTTTAAGGTGCTTCATTAAATATATTTTTCCTATATTCCATGATTGATTCAATCAATAAATAATGAAAAATATTGCGTTTTTTATTTATGTATTTCCCCCACAATTAATACCTTATAATAAAATTCCACTTTTTTAATAATGTATTTCCCCCACAATTGATACCTTAAAATAATATTCCACTTTCTAGTTAATGTATTTCCCCCACGATTGATACCTTAAAGTAATATTCCACTTTTTTAATAATGTATTTCCCCCACAATTGATACCTTAAAATAATATTCCACTTTCTAATTAATGTATTTCCCCCACGATTGATACCTTTAAGTAATATTCCACTTTTTTAATAATGTTTCCCCCACAATTGATACCTTAAAATAATATTCCACTTTCTAATTAATGTATTTCCCCCACGATTGATACCTTAAAGTAATATTCCACTTTTTTAATAATGTATTTCCCCCACAATTGATACCTTAAAATAATATTCCACTTTCTAATTAATGTATTTCCCTCACAATTGATACCTTAAAATAATATTTCACTTTTTTATTAATGTATTTTCCCCACAATTGATACCTTAAAATATTATTCCACTTTTTTATTAGTGTATTTCCCCCACAATTGATACCTTAAAATAATATTTCACTTTTTTATTAATGTATTTTTCCCACAATTGATACCTTAAAATAATATTTCACTTTTTTATTAATGTATATTCCCAACAATTGATACCTTAAAATATTATTCCACGTTTTTATTAATGTATTTCTCCCACAATTGATACCTTAAAATATTATTCCACTTTTTTATTAATGTACTTCCCCCACAATTGATACCTTAAAATAATATTCCACTTTCTAATTAATGTACTTCCCCCACAATCGATACCTTAAAATAATATTCCACTTTTTTATTAATGTACTCGTATTTCCCCACAATTGATACCGTAAAATAATATTCCACTTTTTTATTAATGTATTTCCCACACAATTGATACCTTATAATAATATTCCATTTTTTATTGTATTATATGAAACACAAAGGAAGCCAATATAAGACAAGGGGTAAGGCAGGGATGCTCTCTGTCACCTGTTCTTTTTAACGCCTATATACAGAGCGCGATTGACGACTTGAGAGAGAGAATGAGTCACAGAGAAGGTGTAAAGATACACGGGCAAAAGGTGGATATGATAAGGTTCGCTGACGATATTGCTATGGTTGCTGAAAGTGAAGAGGAACTACAAGAAGCCTTAACAACTATGGAAAGCATTCTTCAAAATAACTACAGTATGAAGATAAATAAAGACAAAACAAAGCTGCTGACTGTAGGCCGAGCGCAACACCAGATGAGAATAGTGATGTCGGGTAAACCACTAAAGAACACCAAAGAGTTTGTCTACCTCGGGAGCAAAATAACATGGGACGGTCGGTCTAAGAGCGAGGTCGACAGCCGTATACATCAGGCTAGACTTGCATTTAATAAAAGGTCGAAAATAATAGAATCAAATAATATAGACCTAAAACTGAGAATACTCCTCATCAAGACCTATGTATGGAGTATCTTGATGTACGGCTGCGAGACATGGTGCCTATCCGAAAGAGATAGACGGAGACTAGAGGCTTTTGAGATGTGGTCCTATAGAAGACTATTAGGAATTTCCTGGAGATACCACATCACGAATGAAGAGGTTCTCCAACGAATCGAAGGAGGAAGGCACCTGCTCAGGATCTTGTCCGAAAGGCGTGCAAGATGGATCGGTCATATAATACGACAAGAGGGCCTTTTGCATGCCATAATGGAGGGTATGACCGAGGGGACAAACTCTAGGGGACGCCCACGCCGAGAGTACCTGGAGGACCTGTTGGTGGACGTGCGCTGCTCAACATATACAGATTTAAAAAGAGCCGCACAGGACAGGGAGGAATGGAGGAGAAGAGTTGAAATTGCTGCAAACCAGTCTTAGGACTGCAACCACAGAGAGAGAGATGAAACTTTCCTTTATAGCACACGGTCCAGCCTGTCTGGTTAATTATCATGTAGCAATCTATTTCAACCGAATGGAAAAATGACAATTCTGCATTCATGCAAATATGGAAAAGTAACAGATCTAATCATGGTTGCAGCCACTACCGCCGAATTCTTCAACTCGACTTATTGTATTTATTGTAATATTTATTTAAGGGGGTCTTCCACTCGAGAAATTTGAAAAAATCGTTTTTTATTCGTTTGCATATTCTTATATTTTAGACCTTCAAGAATATGTTATCAAAATGAAATTTTAAAATTCTCAATATTTACGAAGTTATAGCTACAAATGAGGCAGCAATTACGCCGCACCGGAATGACTCAGATCATAATCTCAAAACTTTAAACGCGTTCTTCTAGAAGTCGACATAAAATCTCAAGTTCTACCCAACCGGTTGCTTTCAAAATTTAATATAAAACTTTGATAAGATTTTTCTATCGTTCCTACCTTGAAAAATTCAAAAATAATTCTTGTACTATTTAAAAAAATTAAAAAAATGTTAAAAAATTGATTTTTTTTTCAGACAGACGCCATTTTACATTTTTTTTTCTTTGGTACCAACTATAACGACATTATTTTTTCATTAAGAAACTGTGTATGATTTTTGTTTTAAATTTACTAAAGGGTTCCAATCATGTCGACCAGCCCACCCTCTTTTTTTTTTACGACAAGATATAACAGCTTTTAACGTCTTGAATATTTTTATATACTCTCAAATCATCAATAAACAAACTGTTAAATATGTGTACGAACAATATTTTTTGTTTTTTTTTTATTTAGTCTGAAAAAACGCCCAAAATTCACGCCTCTAGAGCCGAATACCCCCTTAATAACGGGTTCGAATCTTAAGTTAGACCCCTTCGAGTAGAGTTTGCTCTAAATGGCACTTTATAAATTGTTTTTTTTTTAATTATTATATTAAAATCAAACTTTAATCCTGTTTAAAAACCTGTGTACCAAAGCCAATCCACCCGCAACTCCAAGAGTAGGAAGACAAGCTTAACATAGTTTTATCAATTAGGTTTAGAGCAATTACAAATTAATTATAATAAATCAAGCCATAAATCGTAAATATAAATTGCATGAAATATAGCACCATCTTTAGCATGCTTTACCAACTAATGTGACACTTTGTTGTTACAACATTTGGTGGAAACTATTTTAAGTAACCCGCAAATTACTTATTAAGTGGAGAAGTATTTGTTGTTATTTAACCCTTACAGGCACAGGTAAACTTCACTTATTTTTACTCAGGCTGCACAAAAAATAAAAAGTCAAGCTTCTCATTATTTTTTTTAATGTGTTTGAAAAATGATACATACAAATGCTAAATTAACATATTTCCATTTCCTCGGTAGGTCAAAGAACTCCTGGTGAGGTGGAACAACTTATGTACTACTAGTTCATATTTCCACTGGTACTTCTAATGTACCACCAAATAATGCCGAAATACGTCCAAGTAAAATAAATTTTTAACCTAAATATAAACTTACCACAATTACTGAAGTCAATTTTATCACAACACAACTTTTTTTTATTAAAATTTAATACAAATATATAACGTTTTCTTTTATATGCACAAGTCGGCACACCAAGAACCACTAACTGTCAATAATATTAGAAGCTAAATGAATTTGAACAGGACCAGACCTGCAGCTGTGCGGTCATAAGTATGAGTCATAAGTATTATATTATACGAAGTGGTACATAATCTGAGCGTTCGTGCAGCAATAGAGAGAGGTTTAATAAGTGGTACATTGCGTGTACCATTGTGCAGTACTGCGTCAAAAAAAGATGGTACATAACGTGGACCACTAAGCCTGTAAGAGTTAAAACTGTCTTTTTAATCAGTTATTGAGTACATAATTAAATTGGCGTAATAAAAAAGTGAATTTTATTTGTAAAAAACTATTTTTCGTTACCCATTCCATATTTTTAACTTTCTAAGGAAAAGTATGAATTATTTTATATTTCTTTACATCGCAGTTTTATATCTACTCTTCCAGTAAAGTTAAGCTAGAGTGAAACAAAAATTTTACTTAAAGGTAATAGTGAAAAAAATATATCCGTAGCAATTAAATTTTCCGAAAAATTAATTACGTTTGTTTATTTCATTGAGACATTGTCTATTTTTTTACGAGATATTGTTAATATTTTTTAATTTGAATAAGACTGACAAACTTTTTTTAAAAAAAGAACAATATTATTTCGTAATTGAAACAATTTGAATGAGACATCTATTGACAACAAACCAAAACTTTTTGTGTCTTATTGTAGAACTGTGGTTTAAAGCTCCGCTAAGCTATATAAAAACCTTTTTATTTCTGCTGATAGGTGACCTATTTATTTTCATATATTTCCGAAACTTATTACATACTTCATTTTTTTATTTATTCTATCATTGATGAATTTCATCATTTTTCAAAAGAATTTGAGTTCACTCCTGACTACATTAACAATCGATCTGCCTGTGGGTCTTAGCATAATTAGTTATTGATATCATTTTAAGTTCGTGTTGGGACATCTTTGAATAAGTATATGAAATAATTTTGTGACTAAACAAGTTTTAAGAAAAAGTTATCTACATGTCGTATACAGATGACAATACATCTATACTAATATTGAATGTTTTATAAGTCGCGAGTCACATAATCAACATCGCACGATTTTGACATAAATTATATTTAGCTATTATTTTCGGGGATAGATTATAATAACTGTAACACCTTATGGGCTTACTGCCATGAGACAATTTCTTCCGATTAATCAGAATGATTGCTGGAAAGAAGCCTACTCATTAACCGACCCGAGGGTTTCAGATTCGATTCCCAATGGTACCCAAAACTAAATGTACAGGTTATCTGATTGATTTTAACTCAATGCCTTTTAAAATTCATTTTGTTTGGAGGAATTAGAGTAAGAAAACTGATATATGTTTTGTGTAAATTGTTATATACGTGTATACTACATCTGGCAGGTTCATTGCCTTACTGAAATTTCTTCCAGCCACAGCTCATTTTGGATACATGAAATTGTTGAATCCATAACAGATTTAAAAAAAAACATTTAAATTTAATAAAAAATAAATAAACGACCAACCTCGAAACAATCATGGTACACGTAGAGAAAAAGAGTTCGTTTAAGGATAAGGAAGAGAAAGAAAGGAAATTAGAATGATATAATATTCTGAGTAATGTAATTTTTTTTTTAATTCTCTCTTAAACGTAAATAAGGGTGGAGAAAATGTGATAACCGTTGGAAGTTCGTTCCACAGTCACGTCGAGAGACCAGAAATAAAGATGTATAAAATGTGGTTTGGTGTGTTGTTATGCGAAGAAGTTTCTCGTCGCCTCATCGAAGAGAACATCACTGTTCTGAAAGAAAGTGGATTTTTTTTATGAAGATATACAGGTTGTCCCGTAACTCGACGTCAAGCCGGTATCGAGGAAAAGGCCAGCTTATGACGGTTCAGAGTTTAAAAAAAATCTTGCAAAAGCTTTATACTTTTCGAGATATAGGTATTTCTTCGAAAATTGTGAAAGTAGCTACCCTGCGCCAAATGTTTATATGCTGTGACTACAAATTGCTATATTTTATGATTTTCATGGTTGTATCGAAATCCTAGATAACCCTGCTATTAGTCGAAGTCCGACATAAAACAAAAAAAAAACCTTTACGTTTGAAAAAAAAAATGTTTTTTGTCCGATCATGAAAATTAATATTTTTTATCAGCTAACCTTAACTCATCATACTGTAAAAATAATGTACTACGCTAACCTGGCAAGTTACATCAAAAGATGGCCTGTTTAGTCAGGATTTCAAAATAGTACAATACATACCTAATACTTCTTTAAAAAATTTTTTTTTTAAATCTGTACAATGATAACGCTTTTCAATAATCAAAGACAAATTCAATACGTTTGAGCAAGTCAAACGATACAGCGCATGAACGAGTTAGAGTAAGACAGCAAGTGTCACCAATTGACATGAACTACAGTAAGACAGATAGATAGTCACCATTCAACGTAAGTTAATATGACGCTTCATTGAAAAGTGTTATCATTAAATACAGTATTTTTTAAAATTATTTTTAAAAGAGTAGTAGGTATGTACTATATCATTTTTAAATTCTGACTAAACAGGCCATCTTTTGATGTAACTTGCCAGGTTAGCGTAGTACATTATTTTTACAGTATGATGAGTTAAAGTTAGCTGATAAAAATAAAAACTTTTATGATCGGACAAAATTTTTTTTTTTTAAACGTGCAGGTTTTTTTTTTGTTTTATATCAGACTCTGACTAATAGCAGGGCTATCTAGGATTTCTATACAACCATGAAAATCATAAAATATGGCAATTTGTAGTCACAGCATATAAACATTTGGCGCAGGGTAGCTACTTTCACAATTTTCAAAAATATGCCTATAATTCGAAGAGTATAAGGCTTTTACGAGATATTTTTTTTATCTCTGAACCGTCATAAGCTGGTTCTTTCCTCGATACCGGCTTGACGTCGAGTTACGAGAAACCCTGTATACGAAGGAGAATTGTTATCATCAAGCATGCAAAATTAATTCAACAGAACTTGAAGGTTCTTCGCTGTTTCTGTTCCTTCGCTGTTTGATTTTAAGCCATCGAAGCCTGTTCCGAAACTCTGAAACGCTGTAATTCTTCCTTAGTTTAAATATGAATCAGATGTAAATGTTTTGTAGTCTCTTGAACTTATCCAACATCTCCTCGTTGGAATCCAAATAGATACGTCACCGTAATCAAGTGGTGGAAGCACAAGACATCGGGAAAGTAGGATTTGTCTTTCATCAGTATCAGAAAAAGAAAATTGTTCATTATATTAAGGGAGTGTAGAAAAGCAATGATCTTGCGCTTTAAAGCGAAGATATGATTACGCGAAGTCAGATTTGTATCAATAAGGATCGCGAGTATTATTTATAGTTAAGGCATTAACATTCTGGAGGTTTAAAGACATTTATTTTATTTATTTATTTATTTATTATTACACATGACAAGAAATATACACAATTTGCGAAAAAACAACAGGTAATTTGATTTGAACATACAATTTTAATGGCTCTGGGTTTGTTGCCTTTCATTTGTCGTATCCCCAGTAAACTAGGGTTTTGCCTGTATCTCACTCAAGATATTTACCATGAAAAAATAAATCGATACTTCTTTCCAATTTTTGATTACACAAAAAACAAAACCCCGTTGCACGCTCTCATCAACCTGACAAACAGTGACACTCAACTACAACTGGAAACATCTTGCGAAATAAAACTCCTCACACATCATCACTCCAGAAAGACCAAAAATATTCATCCCACAATATACCGCACACAACCATAAGAATAAAAATTTTAATTGAAACAAAATTAAAACAAAACAAAATACACAGAAACACAAATACAAAAACAACCAAAATTAAAACAACAAGAAGAAACCCACACTCATGAGCTCACATAAATCCTTTCCACTCATCATTCATCCTGAAAGCCCAAGTACTCAAAATCCTGTCGCAATAACAATAACATTGTAGTTTGTTTTTATCAAACACCATCTGAATAAACAAAAACAGAATTGTGCATACTAACCAACTTTGCTAAGTCGTTAAACGGTGCATTTTAAAATTATTTTTCAAAGTTCTAGATTATTAAAATATAAATAATTGTAATATAAAATAAATCATAAAATCAATTTTTTGACTTAGTCCACTGTCATAATTACTGGCACAATTTTGGGCAAAAACCGGTATGGTTATATACCGTTATAAAAAGTGAAAAAAACAGTGTTTGATAAAAACAAATTACAATGATTACCCGATTTTCGACATGTGATCGATTTGACTTCTAGGATATCACGTACTATAGTTCGGAAATTCTAGGATGAGTCCTGTGACAGCTCACAAATTTGCCCCAATATAACCTTATAACGATGTTCAGTAATTTTAATTATTTTATCAACTTTAATATAAGCCTCAATTCTAATAAATAGCAAGTTATTTACACATTACATAAAGTTGTATTGGGTCAAATTTGTGAGCTGTCACAGGACTCATCCAAGAATTTCCGAACTATAATATACATACTCGACCTAATTTATTTCTTATAGACTATCTCGCAAACATTGCAGATCTGGCAGATTTATCACTTCAAAGCAATTTCTTCCAATCAACCACATTTTCCTCCATAATTACGAGTAATTTAAGTATCAACATGTATTAAATCTAGCAGATAAAAAAAATGTTTGAAAAGATGTAACAAGAATGAAAAGAAAACACTGTATTAAGAAAACCAGGGCTAAAAATTACAGTTCGGGGCGCAAAATATTTTGAATTAAATTAAGTTTCTTTCGTTTTTTCCTTGAATAAGGCATTTAACGAGCCAGAAAGATCGTTTTTAAGTCGAATAGAGTGTTGTGATGCGATCTAGTAAAAAATATATAATTTATTTAGCTACATTTCAATGCCGTCGTTTTATAAACTACCGTTTTACCAATGGCTTAAAATAATAATAGTCTATCAGATATCGGGCACGCGAGAAATCTTAGCCCCAATTGATAGTATACCTATAATGCCAGACTTGGCGTCAAATTTGGGGCACCTTATGCCAGAGTGGGCACCTTCCTATTTTAAAGAGGAGCAAAAGTCTCCACGGGCCGATATTAAGACTATAATTTAGCAGTTAGACCAGAGCAGACACCGAATTTAATGAATAGCCGATTCATTGTGCCAAATATCAAACTATTGGTGATATATTTCACAGTGGTTTTCAACATTGTATGTATTGGAATATTTTTTAATTTAATTTTTTAGATATAATATTTCCCCACAAAATAGCGACCTATATCAGCCGTATCACTAGGTAAATCGCTTGTTTCGAGACAGCTCATAACCGTCAACGAAACAAATGTAAACAATTTAACATGTCCGAGCTGCATTCACTATAGTTCGGAAATTCTAGGATGAGTCCTGTGACAGCTCACAAATTTGCCCCAATACAACCTTGTAACGATGTTTAGTAATTTTAATTATTTTATCAACTTTAATATAAGCCTCAATTCTAATAAATAGCCAAGTTATTTAGGTAAATACATTACATAAGGTTGTATTGGGGTAAATTTGTGAACTGTCACAGGACTCATCCTAGAATTTCCGAAGTATAGTGAGTTTTGATATCTCTCAGCAAAACTACTTAAGCACGATTTAACTTAAACATCTAAAATCTGGGCATATTAAAATGAAACTCAATCTTTTGAAAGATTATAAAAATTTGTATTTGATTTTCTTGCGCCACGGCCTAATAAATATAAAGTCAACAAACTCACCTGTTATACACATTTTAAACAAGCTAAATGCCGGGCTTTGATAAGTGTCGTTGTTTTGAAAAAGGGGACAAAGATTCCTACTATCAGGTGATATTCAACATTGGAGGGACCTGACATGACACTGGGAAGAAGAAGTTGTTTTGAAAAAAGGCAAATTTTTAAAATTTTTACTTATTTAATAGAAAAAGAAGTTCATTAATTTTACCTTAACGTTGATATTAACATTTATTATTTCAGACAAAATATAGAAGTTTAAAGAGTCGGAATGTTTTATGTTGTTTAAAAGTACATTATAGGATCATACATTTATAAATTTTTTTTGTAATTAATTGTTAATTTTTATATGTCACTTGTTCCATGCATCGTTAAAACTTTAATTGAAAAAAAAATGCCAAAATTTTGAGTTTTTTTTAATGACTGGCCATTCCATTGGATGAAATAAATTTTCGCCATCAAATATATGTTTGAAATGCGAATTCGCAATATATAAAATGAGTATGTTTATTGCACTAAAACGTAATTTTCATAAAACGTAGTTCATCTGCATGCAATGTTATTTTTTTAACAGGCAATCCACCCAAACTAGGATGATTTGTGCCGCAAAATTAAAGCCACTGTGACTTTATATGATTCAATATAACAAAAAAAAATTAAATTCTAGACAATTTAAAGTTTAAATTGATCAAGCTTCATAAATTTAACAATCGATCTAAAGTTGTTTATTTGTATATAATTTTTGTTTCGATGTATTTAATTTTTGAGAAAAGGGATCACAAATATGGCGCAAGAATACGTATTAGTGGAAATATAAATGAACTTCGTCTCGCTCTTCCATAATTATCACTTTGCAATTAAATTGATTAATTTTGTTGTCAGTCGTTGCTGGGTCTCATAGTCGTTGCTGGACCTCATTGTCGTTGCTGGACCTCATTTTCGTTGCTGGGCCTCATAGTCATTGCTGGGCCTCATAGTCGAGGATCATCTCGCCATTCTAACGTCAAATCAGTTGGAAAGCGAAGTTGTGCTGTGTAGTTTGTGTATCTTTTTAAAGTGAGAAGGCTGTTACACATCAGCAAACTCACCTGCAATACCGCTGTACTGGATCTGATGGTACATCAGAGTGAGACGATTCGAGCACATCGGTAAGTTTTTTTTTTAAAGAATTGATATAACAGATAGTTATTTTTTTCTACCCACAAATATTAGGTGGAAAAAATTACTGTGTCATTCGAGGGAAGTGAGCATAGCTCGGGAAATAGCATAGCGCGGGGAATAGCATAGCGCGGGGAATAGCATCGCTCGGGGAATAGCATAGCGAGGGGAATATCGTAAACATAGGTAACCTTTCGAACGGAAGTGCAGTGCAAAATCGCGCAGCCATGCATTCCATGCATGTAGTCTCTGCGCCGAAATAGAAGAAGTAGAGAAATGTAGAAGATGTGGAAGACGGAATCAATCATATATGTATGAAGAAGTGGATGAGGAAGAGGGAACCATTAATAAAGTATGGTTCCGATTTTTCGTATTATTAGAATTTTATGTCAGCAACCCAATGAAAATCCGTAAAACCCCTATTGAAGGACATAAACAAACACATATCGATAATGTTTATCATATACAGTGTCTGCTATGAAGCCTCACAGTAACAATTAGGCTATTTTCTTAACCCTTCCTTCCCTGTGATGTGTAACTAGTACATATTGCTTCTAAAAACTTTAATATCTCAATAAATATTATATATACTGGGTTCAGATTTCAGGTATTCCTTCGTAATACTCGTACATACGAATCGTATACGCATTGAATGAAAAAATAATATCAATAATAATAAGCACTTATTGGCCACATCAGAGATATTTTGTGAAAATCGAGAATAAATTCATCAATACAATCAAACGTGTGCCAGTGTGACGTAGGTATATTCATTAAAAAAACCGCTATGGGTGAGGAAGTGACGGTACTCACGGTTCACTCTCACTCTACTTCGGTAATGAATCTCAGTTCACTCGCTTAAGTAGCTCGCGGGCATTTGTTTGCGGTGGTCTCTTCGCCCGTTTTGTGAAAGTCGGCCGATATTTTTTTCATGTTTTCGGCAATTAAATTTCAATTATTATCACTTTTGACTTCAAATTTAATTAATTTAAGCGATTGGCTATGAATATTTTTATTTTTTCGATTTTAAATCGCTCATTTTCACATTTGTATTGATGTGTATTGAATACACAGCACCGGAACGCGCGGGATCTTTTAGCACAGGAAGGGAAAGGTTAATGCCCTCAGTGAGATACAGGAAAAAGCCTAGTTTACTGGGAACACGACAACTGAAAGGCAACAAATCCAGATCCATTAAAATTGTGTATTCAAGTTAAATTATTTGTTGTTTTTTCGCAAATTGCGAATTTATAGATTTCTTGTCCCGTGTGAATAAAATTAAAAAATATTTATTTCCTGAATCTATTCAACATCTTTGTCATACGTTTGTTCCGTCATGCATTTGTTCTATGTCATTCATGTGATTATTATCATGCATTTGATTTATGCCATACATTTGACACATATTAAACATTTTATCTCAGTTATAATCCTAATATATGACTTCAACATATACTTAATTCAAAATTGCTTCCACTCTTTACACGATCGTTCTCTTTAACATCCATCGGAAGAGATTGCCACATACCAATTACCCCGTCAATTTGTTTTGAATACAATGTAAGTTTAATATAATAATACAATCACTTTACTCAGCGCATTTTCATACATTGTAATACCAGATATTCGCAAATCACGCATTATTGCAAGTAGTGGAGAAAAAGGCCAATCCAATATAAATACATAATCTATCTACATATACTTGCTGAATGATTCTGAATCGATCTGGATGCTGGAAGTTTGTTCAAATAAGATTGTTATTCCATCAAGATCACTTTCCTTATTCTTAAATCATGGGTGAAAAGAAGAAGCGATGTAATAATGACTGGAATTAATGAAAATAAAAGTAATCTAAAATTTGATCTACCAGGAATCGAATTCAGGTACAGAGTAAACATGTTACACTACAGCATCGATAAGGTTAAAAATTATCTTAATTTTTTTATCTTAATGGCGTTGAGTTTATAATATAAAAGTACATTTATTGAATCCATTTTTATATAGTTATTTATAACAGTGATATAAATGCTTACAGTCAAATTATTTGTGATAAAAAATGCCATTAATTATTTATTTAGTGATTTTAGCAGCATGGATTACATGGATTATCCATTAGACCTAGTATGTTAATGATCGGAAGCAATTTAGATAAGCAATTTTCTTTTGATTTATTAAAAAATATTTTCAACACAAGGCGAGTCCTACAAAACAGCTTTTAATCGATCTTTTAAATTTATTTCCTTTCAGATCAAAAAGGATTCTTACGAATCTAGTTCGAGCCCACAGTGCTACTTTCATAGAATATTATGAGTTCGCCTCGATAAAGGATCCTTTTTTCATTTAACCCTTCCTTCCCTGTGTTGTGTAACTATTACACATTGCTTCTAAAAACTTTGATGTCTATAAATATAATAAATACTGGGTTCAGATTTTAGGTATTCCTCCGTAATACATTTACGCATTGAATGAAAAAATAATATCAATAATAATAAACACTTATCGGGCACATCAGAGATATTTTGTGAAAATCGGGAATAAATTCACCAATATAATCAAACGTGTGCCAGTGTGTGACGTAAGTATATTCATTCTAAAAAACCGCTATGGGTGAGAAGCGACGCTATTCACGTCTCGCTCTCACTCTACTTCGGTATATGGGAACGCAAGAAATAGAATCTCAGTTCGCAATTGTGTTTCTTCCTTCGAGGTGTAATAGAGAGTCCCGACTCAGTTCTCAGTAGTTCTCGGACATTCATTTGAGGTGGTCTCTTCGCCCGTTTTGTGAACGTCGGCCGATGTTTTTTTTCATGTTTTCAGCAATTAAGTTCAATTATTATCACTTTTGACTTCAAATTTAATTAATTTACGCAATTGGCTATGAATATTCTTATTTTTCCGATTTTAAATCCCTCTTTTTTATATGTGTATTGATGTGCATTGAATACACAGCACCGGAACGCGCGGATTTTTTTAGCACTGGAACGGAAAGGTATATACTCATCTTGGGTCTTCATCTCGGGCGTTGTATGTCTCGCGGATATTATTTAAGAATTTCGTACGTCCTTTGTTCTCATAACGTTCTTTGTGCATCTCCATTTAAGTTATTTTACTATTTCTTTCACGTCCTTAACATAACTCACGTTTGCTCTCTTATCAGTGGATTTCACATTTGGTTACTTATTTTAAGTCCTAGTGTGCTTCGCTCCATACTATTTAATTCATGAATTTATTTGAATACAATAAAAACGTTATTAATAATTTCAATGTTTTAATAATACCTTCTTCTTTATCGTCTCTGGAACTTGGTGTTGCACCTGTCTCCATCCCTCATGGTCCTGGGGCATGTTAAATACAGGGTTTAAAGAAGATTCTGTTAACTCCTTTATTTGATCTTTCCATCTTATTCCCAATACCTTCATCTTGCTCGTATTCTCTCAGCAGTCCCCGTAATCACCAGCTTCTTTAGACTTTCGGTATTCTTCTTGGCAAAATGCCCAAATAATAATAATAACACATACATACAGGGCATCCCCCTGTTGGGGTAGGCAGAGAAGACAAAACGCCTTATTTCCTTATCTCGAAACACATCTTTTTCATCTTCTCTAGATCCATACAACTTCTACGATTTCTCTGAATTTATAATTTCCATTCTTTCAAAATATCATACACTTGATCCAACCATACTTCTCCTTGTTTTCCTTTCACACGCCTTTTACTCACATATGCACTATATATCTGTTTTATTAGTCTTTCTACATTCATTAGTTCCACATGCACAAACCATCTCAACCTACTCTTCTTCCTCTTACTTAACACACCAGTCTTAGCTTCACGTTCATCCCTTATCATTTCATTCCGTATTCAAATGATAACATTAATTATTTTGAATTCCCAAAGCATTTTTTTTTAAATTTGGGGAGACTGGACACGATTTCATAGTTCTAAATATTAAATTATTTTATTTGACTTAAATTTTCGTTATTTTTGTTTCAGAGCTGAACCTCATACGACTACTCAAACTTTAAACTGTGGTAATAACACCAAATGGCTCCCTTATTTAACCTTTCCCTTCATGTGCTAAAAAATCCGTGCGTTCCGGTGCCGTGTATTCAATACTTATCAATACACGTGTAAAAATAAGCGATTTAAAATTGTAAAAATAAGAATATTTATAATCAATCGCTTAAATTAATGAAATTTGAAGTCAAAAGTGATAATAATTGAAATTTAATTTATGAAAACATGAAAAAAACATGAGCCGACGTTCATAAAACGAGCGAAGAGACCACCTAAAACGAATGCCCGCGAGCTGCTGAAGCGATAGAAGCGAGCGAACTGAGGTTATATTTCTTCCGTTCCCATATACCGAAGTAGAGTGACAGTGAGACGTGAATATCGTCGCTTCTCACCAATAGCGGATTTTTAGAATGAATATACCTACGTCACACACTGGCACACGTTTGATTGTATTGGTGAATTTGTTCCCGATTTTCACAAAATATCTCTGATGTGGCCAATTAGTGCTAATTATTATTGATATTATTTTTTCATTCAATGCGTAAATGTATTACGGAGGAATACCTAAAATCTGAAACCAGTATTTATTATATTTATAGAGATAATAACATTTTTAGAAGCAATGTATACTAGTTACACATCACAGGGAAGGAAGGAAGAGTTAAGAAAATAACCTATTATTGATATTTTTTTCATTCAATGCGTAAATGTATCACGGAGGAATACCTAAAATCTGAACCCAGTATTTATTATATTTATAGAGATATTAAAGTTTTTAGAAGCAATGTGTACTAGTAACACATCATAGGGAAGTTATAATAACTGTATGAAATATATATTATAAAACAAATAAATTTAAAAAAAATTTTAGTATGTAGCGTTAAAATTAGACTATGAATTCGAACAAAAGTCATATTTTTTTTTAAATTACGATTATCACATAATTTTTGAAACACGCAAATAACACAGGTTGAGAATCAATTTTACTAGGAAATCCTTGGTGATTAAATGATAAAATTATATAATATTTTTAGTCGGAAGCCTCTAGATTTAGTTTCTATTTTATGAGATTGTATTCGCGTGTCAATGCGAATGATATGCAATGTTCAAAGTCACTCTTCGCGGGGTTTAGCTACCATTTTTAGAATTCAAGGCTCTTAGGTATATAATTTCCTGAAATTTATAAAAGGGTTTTGTAAATAGGTAATATTAAAGAATTAAAAAAAAACAAGATATCTTAAAAACAGACAACAGTATAATAAGTAACAAAACGTCTCTATCACGGCAAGAAATCTTAAAAGTACATTTTTTTCATTATAAACTGAGATTCAATTTTTGAGTACCTAAGTAATTTTGAGTACCTAAGTAATTTTGGGTACCTAAGTAATTTTGATTACCTAAGTAATTTTTAACAAAATGTGAAATAATTCTACAAAAATATAAGAAAACTTGAGTACGAAACAAAACTCTTCTGCTTTACTAAAATATAATACAACATATACGAATCGTAAAAATTTTGTTGAAAATTAAAAGTTATCTCCCCTTCTTCTAATTAATATTAACCTTTTTCTTCCTGTGCTAAAAAAAATCCACTCGTTCCGGTGCTATGTATTCAATACACATCAATACACATGTAAAAATGAGCGATTGAAAATCGGAAAAATAAAAATATTCATAGCCAATCGCTTAAATTAATAAAATTTGAGGTCAAAAGTGATAATAATTGAAATTTAATTGCTGTAAACATGAAAAAAACCACGGCTTACGTTCACAAAACGGGCGAAGAGACTACCTCAAATGGATGTACGCGAGCTACTGAAGCGAGAGAAGCGAGCGAACTGTGATTCTATTTCTTGCGTTCCCATATACCGAAGTAGAGTAAGAGTGAGACGTGAATAGCGTCGCTTCCTCACCCATAGCGGTTTTTTAGAATGTATATACCTACGTCACACACTGACACACGTTTGATTGTATTGGTGAATTTGTTCCCGATTTTCACAAAATATCTCTGATGTGGTCGATAAGTGCTAATTATTATTAATATTATTTTTTCATTTAATGCCTTAATGTATTACGGAGGAATACTTAAACTCTGAACCCAGTATTTATTATATTTATAGAGATATTAAAGTTTTTAGAAGCAATGTGTACTAGTTACACATCACAGGGAACTATTTTTATAAATGTCATACATTACAATTTTCAAAGTTTTTAGAAGCAATGTGTAATAGTTATGTAACAGGTAAGGAAGGGTTAAAGAATAAATTAAAGAAGCAATATTTATCTCAAATATTCCTCGTCTCTCGTCCTTATCCTTCCTGTCTCTATATTCCTAGAGATTTATATTTTATGTTGAATTTCCTTTTGTGTTTTCAAATATTATTTCCCTGTATTAAATTTAAGACGCGGCCATGAATATAAAAAATAATTATGAAACAAAATCTTTAAATCAATTAATAAACTAAATATCTTAGAAGAAAATGGAGCTCTACATCAATAACACTTATTTGATAAATAAATAGTTTTCAATTATATTTTATGAAAGAAAATATATGACTAAAATCATGTTTCCTTATATCCCTGAAAATATCACAACCTTAGGGATGAAAATGAGGGCCAATAACTATTAGACCAAACACTTCAATATAAGGGATTTTACAAATGAAACTTCTTGTAATTTAAAATTAATTATAGAGTCGATCCATTTATTTCTAATTATTAACCGAAATATTATAGAACAGTTATCAAGTATGTTATAAATTATTTCACCCAAAACTTTACATGAAAATACATATTTTATAAAAATACGTATTTAATTAAATAAAATAAGTATTTAGTTAAGTCATCGAGGCGAACATCTGGTAAACACATATATCCCAATAATCTCTCCGCTGCTGGCCGAGATCGTCCCATGCCTCTCTCAGCTCTCAGTACCCAATGTCCCCAGCCGTTAGATGCGTGTATAACGGTACCAGTTCGAGCAGAATTCAGTTTTGTTTGTGCTGCCCTGAAGAAGAGGTGAAAACCTTGAAACCGGTAGGGTTATACCGTTCGTTACAAAAAGTGGAATAAACAGTGTTTGATGAAACAAATTGCAATTTATTGGAACATTTATAAAAGTAAAATTTACAGTAGTAAGTCTGACAATATATTACTGAAATATTTCATTTTTTTGTTTATAAATAAAATATTTAAATAAATTTTGTGTTAAAATAAGACAAAGTTTTACTTAGTATAAATTATATGATTGGCAGGACTGATTAAACAAATTAACAGTAATTGCTTTTTGTTATATAAAATTTCAGTTTTCTTGAACTAGAAAGTGATTGACAGTTGAGGCGATAAGGCGAGAAATCATTAAAAACTGTTGATCAGGCGATAATGGCCACAGCTCGTGCTTCGTAATGTAATTTCAATGTTCCGGAGCAGGTTGGAAACAATTTAAATTAGAAACTTCGTGCAAATTGTGAAAACATCTTCTTAAAGATACCGCTCAACGATATCAGTATAAATTGTTAAAAAATTTAGATTGAAATTGGAAAAAACGAAAAGAATTACGTATTATAAAGTGCAAGAGAAAATAGGTTAATAAGTCTACAGCCACCAGATAATTCATGTATGTAGTCAGTGCCGCATGTGTAAAGACGGTGCCCCTAGGCAGTTTGCCACTAGAGATCCCCGACCCTCCCCCAATACGTTAACCCTTCCTTCCAAGTGATGTGTAACTAGTACACATTGCTTCTAAAAACTTTAATATCTCTATAAATATAATAACAACTGGGTTCATATTTTAGGTATTTCTCCGTAATACATTTACGCATTGAATGAATAAATAATATTAATAATAATTAGCACTTATCGGCCACATCAGAGATATTTTGTGAAAATCGGGAATAAATTCATCAATACAATCAAACGCGTGCCAGTGTGTGGGGTAGGTATATTCATTCTAAAAACCGCTATGGGTGAGAAGTGACGCTATTCATGTCTCACTCTCACTCTACTTCGGTATATAGGAACGCAAGAAATAGAATCTCAGTTCGCAGTTGTTTCTTCCTTCGAGGTATAACATACACAGTGTTACTGTTCCAAGTCCCGTCTCTGTAGCTCGCGGGCATCTATACGAGGTGGTCTTTGTACCCGTTTTGTGAACGTCGGCCGATTTTTTTTCATGTTTTCAGCAATTAAATTTTAATTATTGTCACTTTTGACTTCAAACTTAATTAATTTAAGCGATTGGCAATGAATATTCTTATTTTTCCGATTTTAAATCGCTCCTTTTTACATGTGTATTGAATACACAACACCGGAACACTCGATTTTTGTGTCAACGGAAGGAAAATGTTAATAAAAATATATTTACCCTTTCCGTTTCTGATGACCTTGGGTGGTGATGTAATTCGTACCATGCAACAAAACAACATGTCTATGTCTTGTAGTGCATGTCTTGATTTCTTCTCCACAAATGCATCAACGATATCATTGAAGTCCACAATCGCTGTAATGTCCGATTCAATTGTTAATATGACTAATGCGTTTAGTCTGTTTTGTTTTAACGTGGATCTTAAATGTGTTTTTAATCGTTTCAATAATGGAAACATTCATTACGAGGAACTATTTGTTAATAGTGTGCATAAATAAATAGTATAAATATTTGGAAAAACAGTTACAATTTTAGTAATTTATTTTTATCAAACACTGTTTATTCCACTTTTTTGTGACGGTATAACCCTACCGGTTTCAAGGCTTTCCCCTCATGTTCAGGGGAGCACAAACAAGACTACCCTGAAGATGAGATGAAAGCCTTGAAACCGGTAGGGTTATACCGTTACAAAAAAGTGGAATAAACAGTGTTTGATAAAAATAAATTACAATGTCTTTAAACCTCCACAACGTTAATGCCTTAACTATAAACAACTTACTAATTTTTGTTAATTAATAGTTTGCAAAGCTGTGGTATTCAACAGTCGTTGTTATCATTTGATTTTTAAATTGTTATTATTTAATTTTTTAATATTTACTGAAATGAACGCATTCTTCCATAAAACATTAATTTAAAGTTTTCGTGGAAATAATTTTATAAACTATTTGTAAATATTGGGCTTGGCGCTCATAGGCAATTGCCTTTGTATGCCTGTTAGCAAACACGGTTCTGCATGTAGTTATATCAATAAGAAAAAGTCTAGAAAGAAACTTTAAATAAATTAGGTTCCTACAATGTTATACTGTCTTCTGAAAAAATCTGAATGTCTTCCGGAAAACAAATAAATAAATTTTTGTGGTTTACATAATTTACGATAAGAGATCCAAAATACGGATCACGACGTTGAGTCAGATAAAATAAATGCTTTCTTTAGAAGACTTTTTAAATAATTATGATTTTTGTAGAACCTAAAATCTCCTTCGAACCAGCGAAATTAAGGTACTCAGGAATATCGCTGGCAAAACCGTTCGTGATAGAGTACGAAACACAGAAATCCGAAGGATGTGCGAAGATATCGCCAGATGAGGACGACAGAGAAGAAGGTTCTGGAACGATCATGTACCCAGAATGGCGGAACCAAGAGCCGTAAGAATGGCCAAGGACAGTATCCCCCAAGCAAGCAGAACTCCAGGACGACCTCCCAAAAGATGGAAAGACAGCTGGCAGTCGACGTCACAAGAGGGAAACAATTATGCAGGACCATAACAGGTCAACAGGCCTAAAACAAAAAAGAAGAAGATTTTTGTAGGACAGTGTGCATACTGATGCAATGTAACACATTAAACAAAAGAGATAACTTTACTAGTACTGTGGCGTAGAATGATATGCCACTAAGTATTGGAGATATGTATGGGTGACCTAAAATAATGATTATTAAAAATTACTCGTATACAGACACTACGCACATACTACTTTGATCAAAAAGTTTTAGGACCGGCCACCGCTGTCAGTCACCCGATTGGATTTTTTTTTTGTTAGGTTACCACATCTATCATTGACACTTCCCTCCAAACTTCAACGTCATAGCTCGATATTTGTAAAAGTTACGCTGTACTGAGTACCTTTGTGCGTGTTTTAGATTTTTTACAAGTTTGAAAATGGCATCAACTGTGCATCAACGAGTTTGCATTAAACTTTGTGTGAAAAATGGATTTAACGGTCCGCAGAGCTTGGAAATGTTGGAGAAGTATTTTTCGGTGGCACAAACGCTTCAGAAGTGGTCGTGAGTCAGTCGAAGATGACGAACGCAGTGGCAGTCGAAAACCGATTAAAACATCGATAAAATCAAAGAAATGTTGACCGAAAACCGCAAATTGACCATCAGAGAGCTGGCAGAGGACTTGAACATCGCTTATGGATCCGTTCAAGGCATTTTGGTTAGTGATTTGGGGCTCAGACGTGTCGCTGCAAAACCGGTGCCTCAATTTCATACAAAAAAGGACCGCGTTGAAAAATCGCGAAAGACATGATTTCCATGAGTTTTTGACCGAAAACAACACGAATACTATCCAGCAGCCTTCGAATTCACCTGATCTGGCTCCCTGCGACTTTTTTCTGTTCAACCGACTTAAAAAACCCCTTCGCGGAACCCGTTACAGCACCCGAGAGGATGTCATGAAAAAATCGAAGACGGCTCTGATGACATGCCGAAAATTGATTACCAGCGGTGTTTCGAGGATTGGATCAAGCGCTGGCGTAAGTGCGTTGCAGTCGATGGAGAGTACTTTGAAGGGGACCATATCGATTTTGATGAATAAACTTGCATTTTCGATTTTATGAATAAAGTCCTAATAGTTTTTAATCAAGGTAGTATACTACATTACACCAAAAGCGAATGTATTATTAATATCACGTATCGATATATTTAAGAAGGTTTCTTTATTGCTAGTCATACCTTGGTAAGGTTTATTACTAAATATGTTTTTTAAACATATGTAGATGTGGGAAAGTACACTATTTTGGTATCCTCAGACTCAACTTAAATTAATTTATTCTCTTATATTTTTAATATGTTAGAAAAAAAGGTTCGAATCTCGACTAAATACGCTCTTAATGAGAGAAGTTCGCTACCCCCCTAAGATATCATTGCGGACCTTCGTTTGATAATCGCAGCTCTAAATGATTAGGTATTCTTCTCATATGTAGTTATTTTTGATAAAAAATCGATACAGGTTATTAATTAATATTCGATATTTTTATGGGCTCTTGTTACAAAGCTTTCCTTCTCCCTGGCTCCATCCCAACTCACTGTCTGCGAAGACTGTTGGGGTCAGCTCTCCTCATCCTCAGGTTGTATGCTCTTCTGTCCCGGACTACGTCCCCCAGGCCGTGCCTCTGCATCAGGTTATCTTTTTGCACCACCCACGAACTCTTTGGTTTTCCTCTGGTTGTTATTCGAGGAAGATCCATGGCGATTGCCTGGTTCACAATGTGATAGGGTGCTCTGCGTCCAACGTGCTCTCCTCCATCTAACTGTTGATGTCTGTAACACCTAAGCTTCCTGTATCTTAGGGCACACCAGCTGACCATCTTAGCATGCGCATTTCAGCAGTTTCTAGTTGCCTGGAGTAAGAGTTATACGTCGTCCAGCATTCGGAGCCATAGAGGAGTGCAGGTCTGACAATCATTTGGTATACTTTTCCTTTTAACTTTACTGACATTTTCGGATCACATTCGAGCTCTGGTTACGAAGCTGTTTGAGCTAAAATGTTCAGGAAGATATACAAAGTGCCTGTTTCTAGTCAGAGAAGCTGGAATACGTATTCTATTAATTTCAACTGATATTACATCTGGTGGATCAAAAACTCCTTATTTTGCGTATAAGAAATAAGTATAGATTTTTAACGTTTGTGATATAAGTATGGCGCAAGAAGACAGGCGGAGGTTGTAGGTAGGTGCGTAGTTCGAGTCCTGCACGGGCTAATGAAGAAGACGCGCACGCGATCTCGTGAGCGGTCCAGCGCAGCGGAGCAAATTGCTATGGGCAGCTTCCCAGAAGCAGGGGCAGAGTCATTTCTTGTCTCCTCCAGGATCGGTGCTGTTTGTGGATAATCACATGTGCTTTCATAGGAATCTGTGAGGCATATGCTTAAAGATTTTTTTCCTTAAATTCTACCTTAGAAGCCTCACTCTTAATGTAATTTTTTATGCTCTATCACACTTGGTTGATTTATTCATTTATTTATTTATTAACATACCATTAAAAATAAATTTTGTGTGTTTATTACCAGGTGGCAATCTCTTCCAACCAACCAGACAAATATTAATAGAGAAAGTGATTTAGTCGTAAAAAAGATTTTCACCTGTACAAAATTCATGAACAATATACATATTAAAATAAAATTGAGATATCATCGATCAAACGCAAATGAAGGGATGGTGGAGAAAAAAGATAAATCAGGAATGAAAGACTACTGACTTGAAATTAAGATTTCTTACAGCATGCCAATGACGAAGCGAGTCTAACATTAGTTTGTAACTGGTTCCAGAGTCTCATTATGTAGACAGTAAAGGGCAATGTACAAAAGAAGAGCGTTAAACCGGAAAATCGTCAATGAAAGGAAAACAGAAGGGACGGTGCAGAGGAAATGGAAATTAAGAATGAAACACGTTACGTTATTGACTTGAATTTAAAAGTTTTTATTAATTATAGGTATATTAATAACAACAAATCTATATTTCTTCTGGTATCCTTCAATTTATTCAAATTGGTGATCAATACATATTGAAGAGCGTGGCTGGGAGACAGATTGTCTTCAGTCCAATTAATCTGAAATTACTAGATTTTTTATCAAAGGTTTCGGCTTTAACTTTGCGACACGCCATAATCGAATATTATTACTTGTTATTCCTTTAATTATATTAGGTCCTTACATATGAAATTGGCGTTTTGCCGTACTGGCAACTTTGATCTCAAATATCTTCTCTTTGGTTAGGAATTCCAAATTCAAATTTATACAGCTATTTACTCAAGTATTTGTGTTTCGAAAATTATAATTCATTTGTTTTTTCCTCAATTGTTTTTTTTCTTTGCGTCACTCAGTTTACAAAATGGAAAACTTGAAATATCGCGTTATTTACGAGTACGAGTTCCACCGTGGCACCAGTGCTGCAGAAACGGCTCGAAGGATTAATGATGTGTATGGCGACGGTGCCGCAAAAGAAAACACAGTGCGTTTTTGGTTCCAACGTTTTCGTTCTGGAAATTTCGACCTGCAGAACAAGCCCTGTGGACGGCCGGAGACCAAAGTTGATAATGAAGAATTGAAGGCTATTGTGGAAGCGGATCCATCGCAAACCACGTCCGAGTTAGCTGCAGGCTGCGGTGTTAGTGATAAAACTGTTTTAATCCACTTGAAGCAAATTGGGAAGGTGAAAAAGCTTGAAAGGTGGGTACCTCACGAATTGAGTGAAGCAAATCAACAAACGCGCGTTGACTGCTGCGTTGCATTACTCAACCGGCACAATAATGAAGGGATTTTGAATCGAATCATTACCTGTGATGAAAAGTGGATCCTGTATGATAATCGGAAGCGCTCATCGCAATGGCTGAACCCTGCCGAACCAGCCAAACCATGCCCCAAGCGAAAATTGACTCCAAAAAAGTTACTTGTGAGCGTTTGGTGGACTAGTGCTGGTGTCGTTCACTACAGCTTTCTTAAATCTGGCCAGACGATTACGGCAGATGTCTATTGTCAGCAACTGCAAACCATGATGGAAAAGCTAGCTGCTAAACAACCGAGGCTGGTTAATCGCTCTAGGCCACTGCTGCTTCATGATAACGCAAGACCACACACTGCACAACAGACGGCTACCAAATTAGAAGAGCTTCAATTGGAATGTCTAAGACATCCACCGTACTCTCCGGACCTTGCCCCAACAGATTACTATTTTTTTCGAAATTTGGATAACTTCTTGCAAGGGAAAAAATTCAACTCCGATGGGGCAGTCCAAACCGACTTCAAAGATTTTATTGATTCCCGTCCGAATGGTTTTTTTAGTAAAGGGATCGATGAACTACCTATGAGATGGCAAAAGTGCATAGATAGCAATGGTACATACTTTGATTAAATAAATATATTATATTAAAAAAAAATCAACTTTATGTTCCTCCCAAACAAAACGCCAATTTCATATGTAAGGACCTAATATTAATATTACGGAAATTATGTTCCTTATTTAGAATATTTGATAATAAATTTCTTTCTTATTCCACTAAGTACATTGATCCCCACTACACTTGTTTCTACCTCCTATCCCGAGGTTCACTTGAGGCGGTATGATCCCCACTACATTTGTTTCTACCTCCTATCCCGAGGTTCACTTGAGGCGGTATGATCCCCACTACATTTGTTTCTACCTCTTATCCCGAGGTTCACTTGATTCGGTATGATCCCCACTACATTTGTTTCCACCTCCTATCCCGAGGTTCACTTGAGGCGGTATGATCCCCACTACATTTGTTTCCACCTCCTATCCCGAGGTTCACTTGAGGCGGTATGATCCCCACTACATTTGTTTCTACCTCCTATCCCGAGGTTCACTTGAGGCGGTATGATCCCCACTACATTTGTTTCTACCTCTTATCCCGAGGTTCACTTGATTCGGTATGATCCCCACTACATTTGTTTCCACCTCCTATCCCGAGGTTCACTTGAGGCGGTATGATCCCCACTACATTTGTTTCTACCTCCTATCCCGAGGTTCACTTGAGGCGGTATAATCCCCACTACACTTGTTTCTACCTCCTATCCTGAGGTTCACTTGAGGCGGTACGATCCCCACTACATTTGTTTCTACCTCCTATCACGAGGTTCACTTGAAGCGGTATGATTCCTGTTTTTTACGTGCTTAGATTAGTAACTAGTCTGACTTAAGCACTGCTCTCGTAACAAATCACGATCATTACAACTGAATAAAACTTCGGGATAGGAGGTAGAAACAAGAGTAGTGGAGATTAATGTACTTAGTGGAATAAGAAATAAATTAAAAAAAAATCTAAATAAGGAATAACATGTTTGTAATCATACGAGTTAGTAAAACGATCGCTTTTTTTCATAAGCATTTGAATATGTATAAAGCAGGCAGATTAAACACCACTCAACAAATTCAGGTGACATGAGGTGTAAAAGTGATATTAAAAAGGAGTTTTAAATCATATATAATAAGTAACCTTTTCATTTGACAGTTGGCACCGACATACTTGTATATGCCTCATTTTTATAATGCGTTTTAACCCTTCCTTCCCTGTGATGTGTAACTAGTACACATTGCTTCTAAAAACGTTGATATCTCTATAAATATAATAAAACCTGGGTTCAGTGTTTAGGTATTAATACATTTACGCATTGAATGAAAATAATAATAATAATAATAATCAGAGATATTCCCGATTTTTACAAAATATCAAATCAGAGATATTTTGTAAAAATCGGGAATAAATTCACCAATTCAATCAAACGTGTGTCATTGTGTGACGTAGGTATATTCATTCTAAAAAAACCGCCATGGGTGAGGAAACCACGCTATTCACGTCTCACTCTCACTCTACTTTGGTATATGGGAACGCAAGAAATAAAATCTCAGTTCGCTCGCTTCTCTGGCTTTAGCTTTCGAGCATTCATTTGAGGTGGTCGCTTCGCCTGTTTTGTGAACGTCGGCCGATGTGTTTTTCATATTTTCAGTAATTAAATTTCAATTTTTATCACTTTTGACTAATAATAGAAAAATATCATAATGAAATAAGTTATAATATTTAAGGTTTTGAAGAATATACCTGACAAAATAATTATTTTCCATATTCCAAAACATAGATGGCGTCGCGAACTTGCCTGGATCTTCTGACATTTGAGAAGCGTGATTTATGATATTTATAAAAATAGAATCGTATATGGTACAACACAACAACGCATTCAAATTGAGAATTATTTTATGTATATACACACAGCTAACGGGGTCTGCAATAAAGACAACTCTTTCAGAAAACAATAAAACAACCTTTACCTGAAAAAAAACTGAAATGGAAATGTGCTAATTTTCAGTTGTATTAAAATATAACAGATACGTGAGACTCTCGCGCGGAAGAAGTGAAACTTCTTAGCTCCTAGGAAAAGTTGATTTTACGCATTGCTTTTTTCCATTTGTTAATGATTTTTTTTAGGATTTGGAAATGGTTATGTGGAATTTAATTCAAGAAAATCTGTGTTAATTAAATAACAAATGGTTAGGTGGAATTCAATGCAAGAAAATCTCTCTTAATTAAATAAAAAAAATTATATTTTCCTATTTTTAATAATAAACAATAACAATTTTAATAATAAATAATAACTTTAATAATAATATAATACACTTAATATTATTAATTATTATTAATAATAAATCATTATTAATATTAAAATAATTAATAATAATTTATTAAGAAATAAAATACTGAATAATAGTTTAATAATAATTATATAATACACCGTTTCACTTTTCGTGACGTTTAGGCCAATTTGCCCAACCGCGCCTATATAAGTTTCACTTAAAAAATATTCGTAGTTCTAAAGATTATAATGAACTGCACGATGTGTACACTGAAAAACGTTTTTTTTGTATCATTCCATCATTACCTAATTTATTTCTTTGGGCTGGGAACTTTTAAACATTACTTCGTAATTAAGTGAAAACCTAAAAGTGTTTATTGAACGAAACTCATCGTATGATTTACCCACTTAGTTTATCTATACAATTCCACCCTGCAGTGTAAGC
The DNA here is from genome assembly GCA_949825065.1 of Odontocerum albicorne. Taxonomy (NCBI): domain Eukaryota; kingdom Metazoa; phylum Arthropoda; class Insecta; order Trichoptera; family Odontoceridae; genus Odontocerum; species Odontocerum albicorne. The sequence goes on along the minus strand of OX463842.1, from coordinate 2,187,340 downwards.
ACACTTTGCCTGGCAAAAACCTGCCAGAAAAGCTCCCGAGTGACTTCAAGCCCCGCAGGATGCGTGCGGGCAGCTACCGTGTACGCTTTACTGCATCTTCAATTACACTAGAGGTGCATCACGCTGCAACCGTCATGCTGCAATCTATCTCTAGACATTCTTGAGCTTTTATATTAACCTGTTTTTACTGCCTAAGTCCGCATGGATGGTGATCTGAAGATGAATATTATATTAAATGAACTGATCGATTTCCAGTATTGTCTCTTTGTATTCATATCCCTTATGGAATGTCTTCATTGTATATTTCGAATATTTATATGACAGAAGTTGCTTCAGTAAATTTTTTCTTCGTCGAATAAATTGATTATTCTGAATCGATCTAACAGAGCAAGTATTATGACAAGGCTTTTGCTATTGTTGATTATGTGGCGTAGAATGGTCTGCTTCTAAATGTTAGAGATATATGTGACGTGTGCAGCTTTAGCAAGCATTTGAAGCTTTAGCAAGCTTATTAGGAGGTCTTATCAAAATTTATGATTTTATATGAACGCTACACACATACACTACACCTAAAGCCGAATGAGTTACTATCGCATACCGAAAGCTCTTCAAAAGTGTTCTAACATATATAGTTCGTCTTTACGCTTATGAATGTGGGCAGAAAAGTTCTTAGATTTGTTTTTAATGGTACAGTGTTTAGATAGAATGAGCAGAATTGATTTATTAAGAATTAAAGTGGAAAGTACTCTTAAAATTTAACAAATATGTGAGAGCATTTTTAGCACGAGAAACAAGTTTATTTGCAGCATAAAAACATTTCACATGTTGATGCAGAGTTAATCAACTCCAAAAGTAAAGTATTGCCCTTTACCTCTGAAGTTTATTTGCAACATAAAAACATTCTACGTGTTGATGCAGAGTTAATCAACTCCAAATGTAAAGCATTGCTCTTTACCTTTGGCGTTTATTTGCAACATAAAAACATTCTACATGTTGATGCAGAGTTAATCAACTCCAAACGTAAAGTATTGCCCTTTACCTCTGGAGTTTCTTTGCAACATAAAAACATTCTACATGTTGATGCAGAGTTAATCAACTCCAAACGTAAAGTATTGCTCTTTATCTTAGAAGTTTAGAAACCTTGCTATACTATATTTATATTACATTATTAATCTCGATAAAGGAAAGCACAAAAGTTATTTACTTATATGTTTCATTTTATTGAGGATACATTTCAGAAGAAAAGTGTTTCGTAAGATTGTGACATCCTCATACATTTGTGGTCAAGTATTGCGATGTAAATGACTTAATTTCTTTGTTGATGGATGCAACAGAAGCAAGGAGAAATGTTGCTCCGTCGCCAGAGGTTCATAGTTGCGTGAGAACGGCAGGAGCAGAGATCGAGTTCGGCTTTCGTAATTGTACGATAATTGTGTCAGTCTCACAAATAATGACACGCGGTAATTGGTTGACTGGTTAAACGTAGTCGTGGGTAAGTTTCTCTTACAAATTTGCGCCAATTACTTTTCTACTTTTCCGTTTTTTTTTTCGAGTTCAACAGCCAACGAAGGGTATAAGAAAATACTATAGTATAATAATACAGGAAACTTAACATCTTTGACGACCTCTGTAATATATAATAGTTGATAAGACACTTGTCGTCCAACCCGAATGTTGCGGGTACGATTTCCATCCGTACCCAGATTTTGTGGACAGTTCCTAGACTTGTTATTGCTTCAAGTTCCTAGACTTGTTATTGCTTCAAGACTATAAAACATCTTTCTAATTGAATATGTTTTGAGACTTTCGCGGTTTTCCGAATAAGTTGTATGTATAGTATAAGGTGCTTCGACGTGTTGTACCACGTGATTTGGTTTACGGTGTCAATGTTTTGAAAACGTTGTAGTTTTCATTTGCAGGACTTGTTTGTAGTCAATTTCATCATGAAGTTAGAAAAAAACTATCTACAAAGAAGACCTGAAGATAGAAACTGCGACGTTTTTGAAACGTCTGCATCATAAGTCAAACCATTCGGTACAGCACTCCTAAAAACCTTATGCAACTCAACTTTCTAGTTGGCTGGAAGAGTATACCATATAGTGAAAAAACCAACAGGCTGTATTACAAATTAAAAATATGTAATAAAATATAATATTTGTATGAAAACATCTGGACACGTCCCCCTGGTTGGCAGTCACGTAAATGGTTGATTTCAACATTTCTCTATTGGCGTTATCATGAAAGTGAACTTAATATCGTCTCCCAGGTGCGTCTGTATTGTATCATCTTTTTCCTGCCATCTTGACGTTTGCTGCGATCCTTGTTGCAGAAAACGTCAAGTGGACATTTGCTGCAACAAGGATCACGTAGGACACGTCTCATAGATCGCGTGTTGGATTTTGGACATGTTGGATGATGTTGGACACGTCACATAGATCGCGTGTTGGATGTTGGACATGTTGGACGTTGTTGGACACGTCTCATAGATCGCGTGTTGGACATGTTGGACGATGTTGGACACGTCTCATAGATCGCGTAGTGGTTGGTATAGGAACCATGATAGTCTTTGTGACATTAACAATATTAGTTTTTTACGACAGCAAAGTTTTTTTCGTTCTTCATTGAAAAGTTCTTCATTGTTTCTTGCATAGTTCATCCAGACACACTTTTTTAAATATTTATTGTACAATATTATATAATGTATTACAATTTCACTGTATACAGTACTTTCTGGCAGGCTTATTACCGTGTGATAATATTTTTCAACCAACCAGATACACATTAAAAATGCCTGAAATGAGAATCAGACTAGAACCGTTTTAAAAAAATGTGTATCACCAGGAATCAAACCAGCAGGCTGGAAGACAGACGACTTACCAATTCGGACATGAAATTTCTTGACTTGACTTAATATAACTTGGCTCGGAATTTAGATGGTTCACTAAATATAATTTACTTTTTTCGAAATAGTAATCGTTTCAACATCTTTAACAATGTGATTCTTGAGAGTAAGGTATTTTTTTTATTTTAATTATTTTGTGTGGTTAAATATAATACGGGCCCATTGTCATACAGCAATTTCTTCCAACCAACCAGTTCATCTTGGATGCGTTAAACTGAAACCACAATAGATTTTACAAAACATAATACTTCATCATTTTCCTGTAGCGCATTTCATGACTGAGCAACATAACTTCCATGATACACTCTGATGACTCCTATCCATCCATCCTGCTCTCCGTGACTCGAAAGGCAATCATTAAGGATAGTCATGTTGCGTATCTCACTTAATCAGTCCAACGGATTGTATTCTTCCTCTTGCGCGTCGTCCTTCCAAGCATCCAGTAACCACAAACCTCTCCAAACTGTCAACATGGACTCGAGCAATATGTCTTAAGAATTGGAGGATTTGTCGACAATCTATCGGTGATTCTCAGTTCTTCGAGAATGGAGTCCTTCATAATTCACTAACGTTCTAAAAAATACTCCTTGATATTACAAATGTATCTCCGCGCCGCTGACCGTCGCTAGTACTCGTATTTTGAACGTTCGTGACTTTTAGAAGTTTCCTGTATTTTTTTACCATAGTAATTTGTATAAACTTTTGAAATGCTGTCGAGATAATTGTTCCGAAGTATTTTCAAGATAATTTGACTAATTTCGCAGTGAATAACGGTTGAAAAATGATGGCATGCAGCCAGAATGGAGTCATGTAAAACTCATTGGCACGTAAACAAAAGGAATGTCATGCACATTTTGCGTTATTTTGGCTTGTGAACACATCATTGCCAAACATGCATTTAGTATTTATCCTGTTTCCCGAATATCTAACATTCTATCTGACACATTTAGATGGAAAAGTAAAAAACACCATTAATCATTTTGATAATTTTATAGGAACACAAGAAAAGTGTTGTGTAAATTCTGTTTTTAGAAATATATGGGATATATGAGTAAAATATTAATAATCACGTTTTGTAGCTTTTGCGGATCTTCTTACCAGTTGTATAATATATTTTGGAGTATTGTGCAGTGTGGTTTGGCTAATGATGTAGATCAGTGTTCCCCAACCTTTTTAGACCTGTGGACCGGTAAAAAAAGGAAAAAAAATTCGCGGACCACTAATACTGAAATAAAAATGTTTTTTTTATTTAATATTTTTTTAATCTTATATTGTGACAGATGGACATGTGTAACTATAATTGACAAATATACATATAACAGTTAAACAATTTTAATTGTAACATTGTCTGATACAATTAAAATTTAACAAAAACAATGGGGTTTTTGCAACAAACTAATGCGAAACCTGCTGTTGCATCTTTGCTAATATATTGGATATTCTTGGCTGCAGTGCTGTCTCTGACAGACGAAGTGTTGCATTCACGTCCAGTCTATTCCTTTGTTTCGATTTTATGAGGACATGGATGAAAATCCTATATTTAATATTCTTGCATGGCGAATTTCTTGAAATTTGGCATACTGTTTGCGGCCCGGCGGAAAGTCTCTGCGGCCCGGCACCGGGCCGCGGACCACCGGTTGGGGAACACTGATGTAGATGTTATAATTTATTTTATCAAACACTGTTTATTCCACTTTTTTGTAACGGTACAACCCTACTGATTTCAAGGCTTTCACCTCATCTTCAGAGGAGCACAAACAAAACTCAATTATGTTTGAACTGGTACCGATATACACGCTTCAACTGTTAGGGATATTCGGGTTGGGGACTGAGGGCTGAGGGAGACATGGGATGATTTCGGCCAGCAAAAATAATTTAGTCTTGTTTGTGCTCCCCTAAAGATGAGGTGAAAGCCTTGAAACTGGTAGGGTTATACCGTTACAAAAAGTGGAATAAACAGTGTTTGATAAAATAAATTACAATTTCTTTAAACCTCCACAACGTTAATGCCTTAACTATAAACAATATATATGATGTAGATGTTCCTGACCCCAACAGTCTTTGCAGACAATGAGTTGGGATGGAGCCAGGGAGAGATGGTGTAGATGTTCCGAAAACATTCATTTTTTTGTTTTCAGGGCTCATTTTTAGGTGGTGAAGTTTAATAGAAACAACCCCTGAAGATAAAAACTGCAAAGTTTTCGCTTTTGTATGCCTAACCATGCGGTGCAATACTCCGAAACACTTAATATAACTGAATAGGTTTACCAATTAGGCTATTTCTGTATGTATCATATGCTAGTATACATTTTAAGTGTTCAGGTATCTTTCTTATCAGAAGGGTGTCTTCAGGGACGTAGGCTCTTATTTACCATGTGGTATAATATTTCAAGAGATTGGTTAAAAATTATGTTGCAGTGCATAACAATATGTGGCATTCTACTTACTACTGGACATTCTTTTCACATGCGTATATGAAATCGTGTCCTCCACAGCCCAGTTGATAAAACTCTTTTCCTTTCAGCCCAGGGGGTGCGGGTTTGATTTCCGTTTTTACCCAGATTTATAAAAAATGTTTTTAATCTGGTATTCCCTTAAGTTATATTGAACACGTATCTGATTGATTTGACATTATTTCGTGGCAATACATCTGCCAGTTTGTACTGTTAACAACGAAAGTGTAATAGTATACATTGTTACCCCAACAGAAAAATTATTCCACATCACAAATTTGTCGAATTTGGGTACCCGATCTAGCAAAAAATATAATTTAAGTTCCCTGGACATGTGTTATACTTGTATCCATCTTATGGTATATATCTTATCATTTTAGCAAATTGAACCATTGTTTTCACCATTGTAAATATTTCATCCCCTCTCAAAACTATATATTTTCTGATGTTTCGGAGGTCCTCTGTAACATCGCTTGCCTCCCAATATGATTTAAGAATATGATATTAGGAACATTGGGCCGCGAATCAAATGAAGGAATATTTTATTTTATCGTGCTTACTATTGTTGAAATTTCATTTTCGAATGTGCATTATTCCCTTTACAATGTATTGCATTGCTTCCAATGCCGTGTATATAAAACAATCGTTATTTCTCAGATAGCGGAAGAGTTACGAGAGATATCGTACGGCGTATAGCGATAAGAAACAAAGTCAATGGAGTATTAAAACTTACTTGTACCGAACAGTATCAAAATCTGCATAGATGACAGTCCACTACAGCATTTTACTGCCAAGTTAGGTACAAGGGAGAGAAATGTGAATATTGAAAAATACTGTAAGATGCCGAACAAATGCTGTAGAAATGCTTACACTGAGAAGAATCCGTGGGGGGATAACATATGACAGAATACGGAATAAAAGGATTAGGGTCCGTCCATTTCAAGTGATCCAATGGGTGCTGTTTGACCATTTTATAATTAAATGATTTTTGTTTGTGGATTTCGACATGATAACTGAGTCCAAAAATATATTGTATATATTTTTTTTCTAGCTCCGATGGTAGCCATTTTTGTTTTACGACACACGCTGATTCTTGCGTTTGTAGGGGTTTACGATAACCTATATTACTCAGAACTGGTAAACCATAGGTTAATGAAACAAAAAACACTTTGTTCAAGAAAAAAAAAACAGCTTTAATATTTTGTTCAGTACTTATTTAATGAAATTTGAATCCGAAATAGTCAAAATCCACCTAAAGATTTGAAATCTAAATTGAAAAATTTTCAATTTTCGAAGCGTATTACCCCATGAAAGAATGTAATATCAGGCAAAATATTACATTCCTTCATGGGATAATATGACTTTGAAAATTTATCAATTTAGATGTCAAACTTTAAGGTGAATTTTGACTATTTTGGATGCGAATTTCATTAAATAAGTACTAAAAAAAATATTAAGGCGGTTTTTTTAAATATAATGGTGTTTGATTCATTATCCTAGGGTTTACCATTTCTGAGTAATACAAGTTATCGTAAGCACCTACAAACGCAAGAATCAGAGTGTGTCGTAAAACGAAAATGGCTGCCATCGGAGATAGAAAAAAAAAATTTTGAGTCTATAATCATATAGAAATCCACAATCAAAAATCATTTAATTATAAAATGGTCAAGAAAACAATTTTTTCTGGAATTTCTGGAAATCTGGAAAAGAAGATCACTCTGCTATTGTTTGGACATGTAGCCGAAAGTGCAGTAGAGGAACGCCTAGGAAAGTGTGGTTGGATCAAATAAATAAATAAATAAATATTAGGTTTATTGACAGCAACATAGTATGTACAAGATCACACCTGAGTAACACCACTAAAACACATAAATTGCAGACAATACATCAGACACAGAAGCTATCAAAAGGTCTGGGCTCATCTAATAGCATCCCCTCGGCCAAAATACACCCCAGCAATATAGGGCGAACCCAGCCACGGGGACACCAGATGTTTTTCAGCCCACACTCTTAAACACGTAGAAACAGGAATATATACAAAAAAATAAACACAGAAAATAAATATAGTAGATGACAAAAAAAGAAAAAAGAAAAAAATACATTCAAGAGAGAGTACACCAAAAGGTCCGGGCTCATCCCACAAACATTCCCACGGCCGAGATACACCCCACCAATGTAGGGCGAGCCCGACCGCAAGGGCATCAGGGGGCTTCCATCCCACACCCCCGCATATCTAGATTAAATAATAAATATAATAAAAATGCATGATATCTGAAAATAAACAGTAAACTTGGAAAGTTAGATAAATTTGAGGAATTATATGAGAAGGTTTAGGGATGTAGAAAAGGCGGAGGATGTGTCCCAAGATGGGAAACTCTGGCGTTATGTTATATTTGCCTACCCCAATAGGGAAATGACATGATATTATGTATGCATGTTCTCGTATCTTATATACAGTAGAACGCAGCTAGCTTATTGCTATCTGACAATGTCTTCCAACCAGCCATTTATATAGTAAAGTGACCTTAGGTGCTAAAAAGACTGATTTTTTTTAAATCTGGGTTCTTATTGGAATCGATCCTGGAAACCACGGTTTGTAAAACATGCATGGTACCAACTAGGTCACAGAGATCGTTCATTTACTGAGTTATTCACTCTAAATACTATTTTACTGTCAGCTTATATTTTCGGTAAATTTCGTGAGCCAAATTATTGAATGGCAATGATGCAATGTGCGATTGACAGCGGCCTCGATTATCTGACCGCAGAAGCTCGCAATATGGTGACAGACATCACTCCACCACCAGCGCACCCACCCGCAACCCTTCACAATATCACCTTTCACTTTGGCAATTAGCGAATCAACTACAAAGCGTTTAATAACACTGCTAATTTTTTTTTTCAGAAACTTAAGTTATCTATAGGGGGCGCTGAATCCGAAAATGCAATTATTTATTGTTAATTGAGTATTTTTTCATGTTACGCAAAAAACATAACTGAAACTTCACAAATATTAAGTTGTATACCCAGTATTAATAATTTTAAAACTAATACAATAATAATAATAAAAGGATAATTTATATAGCGCAGTCTAAAGCTAACTTTCCTCGTGGGCGCTCTAATTCGGGACTTAGCATTATAAACAATAAATAGTGTGGACACTTTTAGTCTATTTGATCATAAACAACATACATAATGGTGTAATTAATATATGCAGTTCTTGTCAATTCATATGATGATGAAATGCAAAAAATAAAGTGGAATGAAACAAAATGACCGTGTTTTAATTTTATATAATATTAATTAGGAATGCCCCTTCTCGTGTCTGGCAAGAAAAATGTTGTTTATTAACCGGTAGTAAGTCCCACTGAAAGTTCTGATTCCACTATTGCATATAAAGCTTGCCCTCATAAAAGTTTTGATTCCACTATTGCATATAAAGTTTGACCTCATAAAAGTTCTGATTCTACTATTGCATATAAAGCTTGCCCTCACAAAAAGTTTTGATTCCACTATTGCATATAAAGTTTGACCTCATAAAAATTCCGATTCTACTATTGCATATAAAGCTTGCCCTCATAAAAGTTTTGATTCCACTATTGCATATAAAGTTTGACCTCATAAAATTTCTGATTCCACTATTGCATATAACTATCGACCCCTAGAAAAATAAATCGACCCCAGGGGATCGATGTCGACCACTTTGGGAACTCTTGGTTTAAAGAGATCAAAGTAAATGTGGACTCGTATAAAGCTTGAGCTCATAAAATTTCTGATTCCACTATTGCATAAAAAGCCTGAGCTCATAAAAGTTCTGATTCCACTATTGCACATAAAGCTTGACGTCATAAAAGTTCTGATTCCACTATTGCACATAAAGCTTGACCTCATAAAAGTTCTGATTTCACTATTGCACATAAAGCTTGACCTCATAAAAGTTCTGATTCCACTATTGCACATAGAGCTTGACATCATAAAAGAATTCCTAAAAGCAATAATTAAGTAGGAACGTATATTTCCAAAAATCAGTTTCCAATTTGTGTTGTTAACTTTTCACAAACAATTCCTTTCTTTATTAATTAAACGGCTTACAAATTAATGAACAAACATACGAAGTCATTTTTGGAGTTCAACTCTGCTAAAAGCCTTAAACTATCATATTTTATCATGAAATAATATAAAATTGGTTGTACTTACGACCGTGCGTAACCGTATGTATAATGAAAAATGCATATTTATCAAAATAAAAATTCTAGACACAAATGTTAATTCATGTTTAAATAAGTAAAATTACGGGCAAACAACATTTAATGCATTTGAAGAAGTAAATTCATCGAAGGATGAAAGTGCAAAACTTTTAATGATTGGTTACCAGTAATTATATCTGATATTTTGTTAGGTATCCCAAAATAAATCAAACTCACTGAACCAACAATCAAAGGTTCGAAAATTCTCACGATAATTCGATATCTTCTCATGGACCTGACAGTTAGTGACTTCTGTGAAATTTTAACCTTAGTTTTTGTTTCCACGATTTTGGGTATTAAATCTGTCAAACATAATTCAACCTATACGTGTTTGCAAGAAGTGTTCAACCGTAAAGGAATGATCAAAAACTGTTTTTTTTTTTTGTAAATATACAATAGAAAAAGTTTACGTTATTTCAAAAATAAATAAAAGCTGCGCAAATAACATAAAATGTCCTCGTTGTTTATTGTATAAAATATGTTGAACAGAAAAATATTTAATTATCCCCTAATCTTTCAAATGTCAATTCAATTGGAAAGCGAAGCGATGTCTTGGAGTTTATTTTTTAAGTGAGTGCGCTATTGGTTACCAGCAAACTCAACCGATGTACAGTACCCGGCGGTAAGTAATACATATCGTTTGTAGAGCGTCGTCTCTGTCGCATGATGCGCTAACAGTCCGGTATCATAGTCACGATGCGGTTAGTGCATCGTGCGACAGAGACGACGCTCTACAAACGATGTGTATTGCTTACCGCCGGGTACTGTACTTGATCCGATAGCATACCAAAGTGATACGATCGGCATGTTTTTTTTTCTTTTTTTTAAGAATAAATATGACCGGAGTCATTGATATCTCTATACACCCGAATACTAGGCGGAAAAAAATGCGCGGAGGAGTTTTCTTCGTAGAAAAGCTACCTACAACATTCTCAGGAAAAATCAATCGGAGAGAAGTAAATGCTTTTAAAATGAGCTACGTTAAAAGTTCCTAAAGTGTTGAATCAATTCACTTTTATATACTATTTTTTAATTATTACACTTAGTCTATAAAATGTATATGTTAACCAACTGGAGCATTCTAAGAGAAGCTTATAATGGAATCCAGGTCCTTAACTCACAATATGCAAATTAATATTTTTAATGACAAAAGACTTTGTAGTAGTTAAGTATATCTGTATATATATGGTATTTTGTGAGTACTTTTTTTAAATAATATTAATAAATCATATTCACATTAAAGTTTATTGCATTTTATTCGAGTGAACTGGCACAGCGCAGGGTCCGAATCAGTTATCTTTCACACGACAGTACAACGCGTTACCGCGCACCTCAGATAAATTATGGTACACGTACCACTAATGGTACACATGCCCCAGTCTAGTGGTACGCGAGCAATCATCAAAGTATTGAAGTTCCATGAAACTTCAACATAATTTACAACTCGTTAAGGCTGGCTGGCACCAACGATATTTATCGAGGTAACCTAGGAATACCCAGTTAAATGAGTAAAGCGCATTGCGCCAAAAGATTGGCTCCACTTAACAGTGATTACGCTTTTATTTTTAAGCTTGTCAACTTGATGAGGTAAGTGCGGTGGTCATCTGGTTAAACAACACCTATCTGTTAATTATATAATGAGTCAAGAAGGTACGTAAAGGACAGGGAGTGGAGGAAGGGGCTGAGTTAATTCTTCGTTATAACATTTATTATGTTGTACAATTTAGAAAAGATTGCAGACCCGTGCCCAGAGAGATCCCTTGCGTATCAAAAATGAATAACAAGGTCTTTTGAAATGATTTCATCAAAAGAAAGGAAGTCTCATATTAAGTATTTTATATATTATAATTATTGAGAACGAACCGTGAAAATCTATATTTTAACGATAATCTAACTAGAGCCTTATTCAGGGATGAGTTTAAGACCATTGTTAATTGGTTTTCGTTAAAATTTCACGGTACACGTTATGCTTTATGATCAATAAATATATTTGGAAGCTTTTAGTGACTATATTTCATCTAATACACTCGTATATATAACTATAATCTTATGAATTATAAAAAAAGAAATATTTTTATCACACTTAATAAATTTAAAGGTTTAAAAATTTTACACATTAGATATATTATATATACTTTTTTGTAATTTATTTTTATCAAACACTGTTTATTTCACTTTTTTGTAACGGTATAACCCTACCGGTTTCAAGGCTTTCACCTCATCTTCAGAGGAGCACAAACAAGACTAAATTCTGTTCAAACTGGTACCGATATACACGCTTCAACGGTTGGGGTCTGAGGGGTGAGGGAGGCATGGGACGTTTTTTGTCATTTATAGTTAAGGCATTAACATTGTGAAGGTTTAAAGACATTGTAATTTGTTTTATCAAACACTGTTTATTCCACTTTTTGTAACGGTATAACCCTACCGGTTTCAAGGCTTTCATTTCATGTTCAGGGGAACACAAGTGTTTGATAAAACAGATTACAATATATTTTTTTTTTGAAATTGAATAGTTTTTCGGAAAAATGTTTGGTCCATGACATCGTTTCTTGTTCTTCATGGCACATGAATATTCTGGTGTCTTTGACATTGACGATTACTCTTGAGAAAATATATCTTTCTTTGGCAGCACGAAACAGCTCCTTAACTTTCTGGATACCTGTCCATTCGCGAAAGTTGCATAATCAAGAGGGGCGCCTTCTGCCGATTCCTCATCGACCCTCAATTTTGCAAATCAATATTAATTTAAAGAAGTGGTATATTTGTACTCGTAATATATTATTCAGATAGGTAATCTTTCAGTATTTTATGGTATTCAAGAGTTGGTCTACATCTGCTCGTTTAAAATTCAATGAAACCAAGAATTTCTGAGCCTTTTCGATGAATTTACATTTCGAACTTGCTTATTTAGCGTGTCTAGTCTTCTTAGTCCATATTTCAATACCATAAGTACCGTCGTAAATTTTAATATCGTCGGTTCGAACCTCGCTGTATGCTACTCCCCTCGAACGACACAGACACTTTTTTCCGCCTAGTGTTCGAGGTTATGAGGATACCTAAGACTTCAGTCATATCAATTCTTAAAAAAAATGAAACATAATACATACAGAATTAAAGAGAACTGTTTTATTTTACTTTTTTTAGCATATCACAACGCGTTTCAACACTTTATTATTTTAATGTATTTATAATATCTAAACAAATATATATGTTAAAATCATTTTTAACTTTTTTATGCCAGAAAAAAGGTTTACCGGTAGTCATAGAAAAAGCGGAATGTTTTTTTTTGTAATGTTTTTAAAAAGCGTTACGGATTGTCTAAGCCACATGAAAAAAATGTTCGAGTAAAGAGAATAATATGATAGTTTTTTATGCAACAAACCTTTCTTCAAAATCACTTTCCTAATTCAATATCTTGTAGATGAAAAGAATAAATACCTGTGGTAACAGGTGGATTCTGTGAAATGAAATATTTACCAGGACACGCATTCTCCACCGGGAGATGTAAGGACATCCATCAAACAGGCTCGCTTAATTTCAGATGCTGTTCCTCGTCAGTCTGTCAAAGCGTTGCTTCAAAATATATTCGACGGCTCCTGTTAGGACAAAGAATGTTTAAGTAACCTGATAGTTTGACTCCCTGAAGATTTGCTTCCAATGGGGACTCCCATGTTTTGTTTGTACCTATTATGTAAGATTTAACATACAAGGAAAAACGTATAAAATACTAATGCATTGTTTTTTTAGTTAGATTTTTTTTATATTAAACGGTATTCGAAATATACGTGTAGGATACTATATGACGAGATAAATGGATGTAGATGACGCAATGTATTTGTGCGTGGATATAAAGTTGTGGAAATTCCACTTCTCTACTTACTCAAACAATACAAAGCGTAATGTTATTTAAAATGTAATTATCTAAATGACTTTTTTATTATAATTATAAAATAAAATGAACAAGTTATAACGTGTATGGACCGATACCACGGTGTTGACGACAGGCAACTTCGTGTTGAATTTTGAAATGAACTTTGAGTGCTTCCGATGGAAAAGAAAAATTATGTTTATCAAACACTGTTTATTCCACTTTTTTGTAACGGTATAACCCTACCGGTTTCAAGGCTTTCACCTCATCATCAGGCGAGCACAAACAAGACAGATGTAATGTTATTTAAAATGTAATTATTTAAATGACTTTTTTTATTTTAATTATAAAATAAAATGAACAAGTTATAACGTGTATTGGCCGATACCACGGTGTTGTCGACAGGCAACTTTGTGTTGAATTTTGCAATGAACTTTGAGTGCTTCCAATGGAAAAGAAAAATTACGTTTATCAAACACTGTTTATTCCACTTTTTTGTAACGGTATAACCCTACCGGTTTCAAGGCTTTCACCTCATCATCAGTCGAGCACAAAGAAGACAGATGATGAGGTGAAAGCCTTGAAACCGGTAGGGTTATACCGTTACAAAAAAGTGGAATAAATAGTGTTTGATAAAACAAATTACAATGTCTTTAAACCTCCACAATGTTAATGTCTTAACTGTAAATAATATATAACAAATATTCCACTCTTAACAGCCAGCTTCTATTAGGAAAAAATAAAAAAAAAACAACATTATTTTGATATTTTATTGCGGTTATTAAGTTTTTTGGTAACAACGTTGATGTGTGGGAGTAAAACGTGGACGTAGAAAATACTGAATGGAGCCAAATAAATACTATAGAAATGCGGGCACTAAGAAGAATACACAAGGTGAAAATGTAAGACAGAATGCGGAATGCAGTGAAAAAGCATGAATGTGAACTTGTGGCTAATGTGTTGAGTAAGATGAAGAAAAGCATTCAAATATGGTTTGGGCATGTGAAATAAATGAATAAACTTAGAAAAATATGTATAATGCAAATGAGAGCGGAAGCCGTGTGAGAGAAATATCAAGGAACATAAAGTTGTATCAAATAAATAATATTTTAGAAGGTGTACGAATATAGAAGATGATAAGGATATGTATCAAAATAGGAAAGTCTGTCACTCTCTCCTACCCCAACAGGGAAATCGCGAGATGGTATTTTGTATTTCCCATATGTTCAAGTTTGTGAAATCTCTTTTAGATTACAGTGATTATAGGGTTGTGTTATGTAATATTATGTACAAGGGAGATAATACAAGTTACCAACGGATGAACAATGGAGAAAAAGTGTATTTTAAAATGCTCCAACCCTTTGGTGTCAAGGTCTGGTTCCACAATTGAAAGTGACGTGTATTGAGTAACAATCCTTTGTGTTGATGTTTCTATAAAATAAGAATCTCTCCGATTGCAGTATGTTTTTCTTAACAACAAATTATAGACACTCACATTGTATGGTATAAGCTACACCAATACTTCGCTTTGCGGTATAT
Source organism: Odontocerum albicorne (assembly GCA_949825065.1). Lineage (NCBI taxonomy): Eukaryota > Metazoa > Arthropoda > Insecta > Trichoptera > Odontoceridae > Odontocerum > Odontocerum albicorne. Next base: position 2,172,328 of record OX463842.1, on the reverse strand, counting down.
ATGTAAATGGAAACCTTAACTATATTACGCTAAATGAAATTATTTTATTTTATAAAATATGTGTGTAATACAACTTATATTACACACATATTTTATAAAATAATTTTCTTCCGTTATAAGCACAAGCTCCCGAAGCATTATCTGTTGCCTGACTAGTCCACCTTCAGTATTAGCTGGGACGACCAAGGTCTGAGTGAATGTGATGGAATACAAGTAGCCTGAACGAGTGGAATTGTTTTTGCTAAATAATTAGTGTAAGAATTGTTATCTAGTTATAAGTAGTATGTAGGTGTTAATTATTTCTAAGAAATCATGTACAAAATAAAATGACATGTAGGAAAATAAGATTAAGTAAGTTCATAAATGATAACATATAATTAAGATTAGTTAAGTTATAAATGTGTATATAGTTATAGCCTTGAAAAATGTTTGTACAATAATTTACTTTGTTTAATAAAAAAAAAAAAAAACAACTTGTCACAAAAATTATAAATATTTGAATGAATCAGATTAAAAAAAATCAGAAAGCAGTACGCACATATGAGTGGTGAAGTGTCAAACCAGCATATACCTACATATACAGCGAATATGTTGAAATGGGATAGTAGAGTTCAAAGTCTATGGGTTATTATAAATCAATTGTTGTGTAATTAATGTTTTTTATTCATTGAACAGATACATTCTAAAACTACTACGAGTACAATAAAATTTAAAAAATGTATCTAATATTATGACAAGATTATTTGATGATTAATTTTTTTTGTTTGATAGGCAAATTTGGCATAAAAGTATATCACGAAAATCGCTATGGCAAAAAAATGATAGATGGCAACAGTAGTAAGTTATATTTTGAATTTTGAAGTATAGGCACTTCTGGCTTATAAAGAAACGTTATGTGATTCAAATTTTAACACAAACTCAATTTTTTGTTTTGTTGGATAGGCTAGTTTGGCTCTATGCAACCTACATATATACCCACCTACCACATATAAAATACAAACTTAAGTCAGGTCAATGCTTTAACATTCCAAATTTAAAAATAGTCTTCATGAATAATATGGTTTAAGCGGTCTTCATCGAAGTCCACTTGTCGTTCAGAATGCTCCATGTCTTTCAGGTCCAAATTACCGTCTTTGAAACGCAAAAACCATCGACGAGCTGTCTTTTCATTCATAGCATCTTCACCGTACACTTTGCAAATATCGCGAGCAGCTTTGGCAGCCTTTTACCCTCGATTGAACGCGAACAGAAGGAGGTGTCGAAAATGCTCACTTTCGTCTACTTGCCATTCCATTTTGAAGGCTTGTAATAAAATAAAATAAAATATGTAACGTAAAAGCAATAACTTGTAGAGCAGAAAATTTTCTTTCGAATGACGTATAACATTTACCATTTTGTTTTACTGGTGGTGCTCATTTATAAATTGAAAAAATACGGACACAACTTACGTTAACACCTAATACATAAGTATAATTAATTCACTCCAATACACACAAAAAAACTAATGCAAATCATAACATCAACATACTCGTATTTCCAGAAATCTCAAAAGTTTGAGATAAACAAAATCAACAAAAAGAAAGAAAAATAAAACGTTGAAAAATTGGCGTACACTCTTTTGTGTTACCAGCAAGAAAAAACACCCAAGTAACGTTTTTTTCGAATAGTAATGGAATATATATAGATTATTCTACCAAATGTGACAAAATATAATTATTTATTGACATTCGTCCAGTGGTCATTTCAAAAAGGACCATTTAATGAAAAAAAAAACAGCATCTATAATTTCAGAAATTATATTTTTAAATCTTCCTACTTCCAATTATATGCCATGATACACAATATTGACAATTCTTGACAGATGTAAGTATTTCCTACGTGTTTTTTTTTATATCTATTGAATTTTAAACTTCAAAAACAAAGGTATTTTAATATTTAACAATAAATTGTTTTGTTTTCCAATGATTGCATTTATCCAAGCTACACGTGTTTCTACCTCCAGTCCCGAAGCTCCCTATAGGTGGGATTCTATCTAAACAGATCCTCGGGATAGGAGGTAGAAACACGTGTAGCGGGAATTAATGTAAGTAGTGGAATATCAAAGTAATTTATTGTTGAATATTTTTAATTTATTTGTTTTTTAAGTTAAAAATTAATTAAATGTATGATATTCATATCAACGGATATTATTTACACAAAAATTTCATCCATAAACCGAGGTATTTATGTATGATTATAAAAACAAGTATGAAGGGATGTAAATTAAATGGCGGGGGGTCTGCCACATCAGCCCTTTCGAAGATTGGCCCTGATTGTCACGAAACGTTTCCTTTTGATACAATTCCTTGCGGGGCAATTCATTTCTTAGGAATCAAAACATCCTCTTTGTGGGCGAATCACGCGATCCTCTAGAGAGAGAGAGAAAAAAAACACTTTCAATATCTTGAAAAAAATTGTGACGAAGGTTAACTTTTGTATTCCTTATGTAGAGCAGTGGTTTGTGGGAAACAAATGGCTCCTCATAATGAAATACCAGTTCGTTTCGTAAAAATAAAATGTATAAAAAAAATGGTGTCGGTTTCACTCCAAGACTCCTTTATAATTTAGTTCAAATTAAGGACAAGCTTAATTTGTTTACAAAATAATAATCATAATAAAATGACAATACTATATATTGAGCCCGACTTAGAGAGCACTCTCCTCAAAAGCGCGCTTACTCGGGATGGAAATCCATTATTTTAACATATTAAAAATACTACAAAAATAACAAGTCGAGTGTAATGATAGGAAGGTGGGGGGCTACGGCCATTACACTAGGAACTTTCCCAGCATCTGCATGTGTTTAGTAAGAAAACCGCAGAAAAACAAAGAAACCTTTACAGATCTTCCGATATGTGTTAGTAACACATTCGGATTTAGGTGGAGATAAGTGTGTAGTAAGAATGGTTATGACGACGACCTTCGTGGCCTCGTTGGTAAAAAGCTCGAGTTCCACTCGTGGGTTATGGGTTCGATTTCCCGCAGTACCCCACATAAACTATCATAAATTTTTTAAATCTTAATCTGATAAGAGCCTTTTTCGTAATACGGGTAATATTCAAACGAATGGGTGTGAGTGCTGTTGCCTTTTCACGTGCGATAGTATTGTCAACACGTATAATGACGAATCGCGGGTTTGCTGGCTTCGATCATTGGGGCGGAAGATAACAAAGACTTCCTGTCAAGCTCTTCAAAATGTCCAAATCACCAATTCGGATACGTTGAGAGATATCGTACAAAAGAAGAGTATGTGTTGAAATCAATTAATGGTGATTCTTCTTTTGTCAAAGGTACTGCACCTCTTCCATCCAGAATTATGTCCTCTGGACAGCGCTTGGTAAAATGGTTCATCTGGTAACAACACTAGTATATGCAGAATACATGTGGGAGTGTTATAGCCTCCGCGTTCTGTGTTGTTTCCAGCATATGCACTGGGTAAAATGTGAATTCAACTTGTGAAAATGGAGCTTCTTAACTGGTTTTAAACCAGAATGCCCGATTACTGAAGGCAATAGTATCTCCCTGAGTTGATTTGGTTATTTTGAAGGATATGATACGAAAGAAAAGAAGATTTTAAAACCAAATGTTGTACCTTATGGGGATTGGTTTTACTTTATACATAATATTTTTTTTGAATTGTAACTTCTATAAGAGCGGTAGGGCAAATTGGCATGAACGTCACGCAAAAGTGAAACGGTGGATAATATTATTTTTTTATTATTATTATTAAATTATTATTTATTATTTTTAAATATTTTATTTATTAACAAATTATTATTAACTCTTTCCCCGCGGGGAGCACAAACGCCTGTGATCTGACGACAATCCAAGTTTCAAATCACAAATACTTAAAAAAAATGACACAAAACCGGAATAAAAATTAAACTAAAATTTAAAATAATCTTTATTCTAGCGACATCTTTGAAAACCTTGTCAAATAATATATTAGTTTATGAGATATTGTTGAATAAACAGAGCGCCGAATTTTTTTGGTTTCTCAATATTTCCAGCATTAACAACCTGTCGCGCGGATCGAGTCCTGCGATGAGTCTCTCTTACGGAAATAAACATTACTAAGTCTCTCTTACGTAAATAAACATTACTAGTGCTATATGCATTTGATTGGGTGAGTGTCATGAAGCATTGATTTGATCGTAGCATTCCTTTGTTTATTTTACGTAATGTTAAGTTTATCTCCTTTATTTAATGAGTCTCCTTAAGAGTAATGACTATTGTATTATTTACTATCAGAAAATTACTTAAGTGTCATGTTTACTTGGTGTTGTAATCAAATATCAGTGGTTCTAAACAAAATATGTGTTTAAACTTAGAAATTAAAAAACGCTGAAATTGTGCCGGGCACAGGATTCGTGGAATTTGATTTTTAACGCGGTGAACAGGTTAATTATTTTAATATTAATACTTATTTACTATTAATAATAATTAGCATTATTTTAATATTATTAAGTGTATTATATTATTATTAAAATTATTATTATTTATTATTAAAAATAATATTTTTATATTGAATTAAGAGAAGTTTTCTTGAATTCAATTTCATTTAATAATTTTTTTATTTAATTAAGATAGTTTTTCTTAAATTAAATTCCAAATAAACATTTCCTAATCCTAAAAAAAGTTAACAAACGGATAAAAAGCAATGCATATAATCAACTTTTCCTAGGAGCTAAGAAGTTTCACTTCTACCACGCGAGAGTCTCACGCATCTGTTTTTTTTTTAATATTTAATATTTCCTTAATTTTTAAAAACTTAAAATTCATGCTCGTATTCTACGAGCGCTTACGAGTATTGTGAAAAATTGTCTTTTTTTGGATTGATGAGTCGGTAAGTCAAAACCTGAACCACAACAGAGGGCTTTGGGTTCGACTTTCGTATTAAATAAATAAATATAATCCAACCTTTTTTTCTGTATTATATGTAACATATTCCAGCTTTTAAAAGTTCTATATTTTTTAGAAATAAAATCTTTGAACACTTGAGTAAAGTTAAATATAGTAAACTTCTTTTTTCTACTAGATAAAAAAAAACTTTAATTTAGCACTTGAGGAAGTTAGCACACTTCTAAAATAGCAAGTTTTTTATAGGTATAAGATCGATTTGAAGTTGATTTATTTTTAAATAATACAATGTAGCATTACTCTATGTAATATAATATTTTGTTAATACATACTGAGAATAAGTATAAAAAACGCTACACATGCAGTCTTCCGATACACTACAAACAAAAAATTGTTTAGCATGATCTGGTTTTATTTGTTATTTCGTAACATTATAAATCTATATAATTATCCAATGACGGTGGTACACGCGGGACCGGCTCTAGGAGAAATGTCTACAGCGTGTAGAAATCTTAAATGCCACCATCTTCTACTTGATATTTCGCATATCAAGTAGAAGAATTGCAGTTGAAAGTAGTTAAATTTCATTTTTAAAAGTTATTTTAAAGTCACAGAGATGCTGGACGATGTATAACTTTTACTCTAGGCAACTAGAAACTGCTGAAATGCGCATGCTAAGATGGTCAGCTGGTGTGTTTCTAAGAGACAAAATAAAAAGCTCACGCATTCGTGAAAGCCTAGGTGTTACAGACATCAACAGCAAGATGGAGGAGAGGCAATTGAGATTGTATGGGTACGTTGGACGCAGAGCACCCGATCACACTGTGAACCAGGCAATCTCCATGGATCTTCCTCGAATAACAACCAGAGGAATACCAAAGAATTCATGGGTGGTGCAAATAGATAACCTGATGCATAGGCACGGCCTGGGGGACGTAGACCGGGACAGAAGAGCATACAACCTGAGGACGAGGACAACTGACCCCAACAGTCTTCGCAGACAGTGAGTTGGGATGGAGCCAGGGAGAAGAAGATTTTAAAGTCACAGGGAAAATAATTTAATTGAACTAAACTTAACTTTGGTGTAGACTTGTTATTAAAAAAATACACATTAGCTTAAGTAGTTGGATCGTTTTAAGTATATTAAAGAAAAGTGTAGAACACTGAAAAAATTAGAGTTAACTTTAAGGTGAATAATTATTAACTTAATAAATTGTTTACTTTTATTTGTTCTGTACTTTTAGAAACAAGGTATCGTTGAAACTTTGAAAGAAGTGTCAAAATCTAGGGGCTATTTTAATGACGAACCATTCATTACATGTGCTCGTACATTTAAAAAAAATCAAATGCAAGTTTAAAATGTGAATTCGCAATGTTTTAATTATTTTTATTACTTGTAAAGTGTACTTTTGTGTATGTCTATGAAATGTTGTTCCTGGGTTTGCATTTTTTCTTTTTTTTTTATGTGTCACTCTTTTGGAGAAAAAGGGATCAAAAACTTGAGGCAAATGTGGATTTTAGCGGGAATATACTCGTAGATTGACTTTATTTGACTTGTCAATAATCAATCACTACAGCTATTCTCTTATCGTACATACGTGACTTTTATCGTACATAGGTTTTTTAACTTTTTCCCTTTTTAAATCCTTTCTTTTGAATTTTGAGTAAAATAAAGTTGTTCTTGAAAAAATCTAGAAACACAGAAAAAATGTAATTTTTTAAACTTAAAATTAACAGTTAAAGAGCTGAAAATCAACAACAGTATGTTCTTGCCCAAAAAAAGTATCGATCCCCACCCCCGTATTCACTTGATTTGGCTCCATGCAATTTTTAGCAATTCCTGAAATTGAGATTAGTATGAAAGCAAAGCGTTTTGACACGATTTCCGACGTCCAGAAGGCTTCGAGGATTTTGGAGGCAATTCCGAAGAGTGAGTTTCAGGAGGGCTTTAGATAATTTTACAACCACTTCCAGTATTGCATTGACTCACAAGGAGTGTATTTTGAACAAAAGGTAAAGTAAACTAAAAATAAACAATTTCTTGTGTTTCATTTCTCGTCAGTCACCTTTCGCATTGCACAAACTGTGTACATTCATCGAAAAATACGGATTCTCTCGACTTTGATAATTTTTTGAGGTAGAAAACTTAAATGATTTTTTTAATACGTTTGATGGGCATAAATAGCATAGTTTTGAACATTATTTTTCATATTCTATAACAAACAGATATAATTGATAAATATAGGGTATATGGCTGTCACCGGTTTTGGGCGCATGTGAACAGCGCGTTTATTATACATGTAAGCAGAACAGTCCTGGATACACGGCATTGTTACACGTGATTGTATTCAACAGATGGCGATTAAAGGATGTTGGTTGTATCAACAATATAAAATATAATCACTATTGACGGTTGGCGTCCTTGGTGTGAAAATATTATTCAACAATCGTTCTGGCGATAGGGGTCCAGATCATGCCCCTTTCGTTGTCCAATTTTCCATTATTGAATGTTTAAATAATATAAATTAAATATTGTATTTCTTTAATAAGCCTTTCGATATTCCGTATTCCAATGTAAATATTCTTGTTTATTTTAATAAAAGGTGTTTCTTTCAAGTAAAATTATTCAGTTACATAATACTTTCCAGTATCATATCTATAATTTTAAATTTAATTGTATTATTGTAAAGCTTTGAGTATGTAATTCAAAACTCTTTCGTTTAATATTAAAATACACGTATTTGTAAAAGTAAAATAATTATGGCAGTCCTCCTTTATTCGGGAGATACACGTTTCAAGACCCACAGTGGGCGCGAATAGTACCGAGCCCTCGTGTAAACGAACCGTTTTTTATTCCGATGTACTCGTATCATTGACCATATTGCAATTCGGTAATATAGTCAGTCAACTATAACGTCCATACTACTCGTATTTTAATTATCTTTTATTTGATATTATAAAAACATAATTTTTTTCTTAATTTGATGATTTTTTCTACAAATCATAAACAGCTGATCTCAATAATTGAGTTGGAGTATGATCTGTTATTGAAAATGATGAGGCTTATATAACCTTGTCAGATAGAAGAAATATGTTTGAACTCACAACAATCTTAAGATTATCAGCTCGTACTTCAATAGTCAGGAACTAACTCTGTTTGTCATACTACACGTTCGTTTTAGGCCCACTCGGCAAAATGTTTTGTTCCATAGCGAAGTGGTTGTAACTAATTATTTGTACAACCCTTGCATAATAAGACTTCACAGATTGCGACATCAATATGGGTATTGTATGGATTTTCAAATTACTTTGACTATTTACAGTAGTAATGTGACGACCTCCGTGGCCTGGTGGTAAGACACTTGTCTGCCGATTCGGAGGTTGCGGGTTCGATCCCCGCTGGAACCCAGATTTTTAAAAAATAGGATTCCAGTCTGGTTAACACTTAGGGCCTATAAAAACATATTTCTGGTTGGTTGGAAGAGATTGCCACATGGCTGGCAATAAACTCGCCAGGTTAAAAAAAAGTACAAACTATGTCATCTCAGATTTACACTACCTTCCCTGTGATGTGTAACTAGTACACATTGCTTCTAAAAACTTTAATATCTCTTTAAATATAATAAATACTGAGTTCAGATTTTAGGTATTCCTCCGTAATTCATTTACGCATTGAATGAAAAAAATAATATTAATAATAATTAGCACTTATCGGCCACATCAGAGATATTTTGTGAAAATCGGGAATAAATTCACCAATACAATCAAACGTGTGCCAGTGTGTGACGTAGGTATATTCTTTCTAAAAAAATCGCTATGGTTGAGGAAGTGACGCTGTTCACGTCTCACTCTCACTCTACTTCGGTATATGAGAACGCAAGAAATAGAATCTCAGTTCACTCGCTTTTCTCGCTTCAGTAGCTTGCGGGGATCTATTTGAGGTGGTCTCTTCGCCCGTTTTGTGAACGTCGGCCGATGTTTTTTTTTTCATGTTTTCAGCAATTGAATTTCAATTATTATAACTTTTGACTTCAAATTTAACTAATTTAAGCGATTGGCTATGAATATTCTTATTTTTCCGATTTTAAATCGCTAATTTTTACATGTGTATTGAATACATAGCACCGGAACGCGCGGATTTTTTTAGCACAGGAAGTGAAACGTTAAGAAACTTTACAGGAAAGTGTTTTCATGATTTTATCATACCACTATTCGGGTAGGCAGAGCTAACAGAACTGATCTCCACTTCATTCTATCGCAGCACTCAACTTATGCTTCCCATAAAATGTGTATTTATTTTTTTATTCTTTTGAGAATATTATAAATAGAAAAAAGCAGAATTATTGGACTAGATATAATTTAAAGTTTCATTTTGTTGTTATTAAACTTCCGTTATGTACATTGCATTACAAGTTGGTAGTATGAACCGACTGGAAGCATTCGAAATCTGGATGCACCGGAGAATGCTACGGATACCCTGGACGGATATGGTCAGCAACACAAGGGTTCTTCAAAGAGCCAAAGTTGATAGAGAGTTGCTGACTAATATTCAAACCCGAAAGGTTTCCTACTTGGATCATGTACTTAGAGGAGCAAAGTACAATTTACTGCACCTAATCATCCAAGGCAAAATAGAAGGCCGAAGAGGTGTTTGCAGGAGGCAAATCTCATGGCTCCCCAATATACGTGATTGGACTGGCATAAGGGACGTTGGAGACCTTTTTCAGGCTGCCGGGGACAAAGATGTCTACTCTCAGGTGATATTCAACGTTGGGGGGACCTGACATGGCACTGGGAAGAAGATATACATATACATTGCAAGCTGGTGGGTTTATTGCCGTATGTCAATTTCTAACATCCAACCATATGGTAAATACGTTAAAAATGCCTTAAACGAAAACCACTCTGGAATCCTTTTCAAAAAAATCTACTTCCAACGGGAATTGAACCCACAACCTCCGATTTGGTGCAAGGTTTCTTATCAACTAGGCCACGGATGTCGTTTGTATGAACTATAGAAAAATCAATACAAAGTGTTTTATATAATTTAATCCTGACCTTGTGCGTTTAATTCTGTTTCCAATAAAATGCTTACGACTAAGTCATACAAACCTGTATACGTGTCCGTAATGTATTGCACGCTGAGTTGACACAATGTCATAAAAAGGAACTAAATGGTGTGAATTCAATTAGGCCTTTATTTGCATGAAGCGTTTAAACGATGATTTTATAAAGGAAACCAGAGCTGAGGAAACTTCAAGGGAAAATGGGACTTGGATTTGCCGCACGCCGGCATTACTTGCAGGAAGCGAAGTATGTATTATAAATACTATACAATATATATGGACAAGGCCAGGCCAAGTCGCTTGACACGCAATGCTAACGCAGACAGGGGCACAGTATCGAGATTAGACATTCGTTATGTCACATGATTTACGTGACACTTACTTGTATAAAATATCTTAAAACCAACCAAACAAAATTAAATAAAATAAGTTACATGGTCGATAAAATATTCAAATCATTATTTATTTGTTTAAAATTCATGAACAATATAAATTAACACCGGAAATAAAAATTACCTTAGTGCAAAAAATCCAAAATCGGTTTTATGCCAGAAATATAGTACGTTCTAACATTTATGTCAGCGACAATGTTTTAAAATATGTTATGAGTCCCCAAAATCTTTTTTTAACCGGTTAGGTGCCTTAAGCGAGTTTACTCGCTCTCTTTTGCCGTGCCCGTGGGGCCAGCCATACAAAATTTGCGAGTTAAATCGTTCAATTTTATGCCTATTTCTAGCCAATGTCTAGCACTAATTCGAATAATCTAAAATATGGAACATATAGCGACATCTATTGAAATGATGAATAAATACTATAATATTACAGTTTACAGATATTGTCGAATTTACAGAGATTTACTTAAAATCTTCGCATGACAGTCGACATGTGTCTCTAATACAGGGCTGTCAGTCTTGCGTTTTATCGATTTAACCGTTGAAATTTGAAATGATTTTATAGTTAGGTTATTTACTTTCCGTGCGTTATTAAAATAATTAATATTTTTGTGTTACATATACTTTTAATTCTATCAAATATTTTATTAATGTATGTTTCCGTATTTTCTGTGATAAGCTATGACGATCCTGACATTTTGTTTAAGTTTTAGTTGTGTTTTTCTGAGTGAACGGTGGCACAAACGACACATATTGTACATATTTGGTCTTACAAGTCTTCATAATATCCTTTGAATATATATACAAAAAAGATAATTCTATTAGGTTTTATTATTGCTACAAATTTAGCGGCCTTCTGGGATCAGCCATACTAATAACTTACGGCACTTAAAGGGTTAATAGTGTATATAAACAGCAAGTTTGTATTGGTTGTATGTGCCACTGTGGTTATTTCTTAAATATGACTCAATTGCCACACGCTGTCATTGTCAGTTGTATTTACTCACAACCCTTGTTTTTTTTGTATCATAAAAGTCACACGTGTCGAAGCAAACACAAAACACATAGTTTATTTTAAATAAGATTAAGCCCAGCACTTACACCCTATTTAAGGTTATCAGTTATCACCCTTGGAATATAAGACTTTCTACAACATATGAATTTAAACCAATATAATTAGTTGGATAGCTTTAAAAATAATTTTCTTTTTATGCAAATAAATATAAACATTTGTGTTTTTTGAAAAAAACATTTAAAATAATTCAGTTTTACGTTATGTTATGTAAATATTGACAAAAATCGATGTATCTCAAAATCTTAAAAAATACGTCCTTTTTTATTTCCGTTATTCAAATAATGAAAATAAAAGAGAGCCATCATAATTATTTTTGAAAAACTGTTTCCCTAACACAAAGATCACCTCAAGACCGCTAGCGAATGAATTAAAGGAAAAAGGAAAGGATGGTGGAAAGCAAACGGAAATCGTTTTTTTTTCATTCTTTTATGTTAGATTGTTCCAGTAATAATGACCGATTTAACCTTCGAATTCAAACATAACTTAAGAAAGTAAACTTTATTAATTAAAGTATAATTCATTTGATTCTAAGTATTTTGGCCAACAGCTTAGTTGTGCCCTTATAAAACTTATTTGTACCTATGTAGAATAAAACTCAGACGGATAATCCTTAAATAGCTATCGAGGTGCTTGGAAAGGAGAACATCGGTTGGCGGTAGATCGGGTGAGTAAGCTGGATGAGGTAATGTTTCATAGCCCAATTTGTTAATTTTTTTAGATCAATACGATTGAGGAATTGAATATGGTTACGCAATAGCAACTATGAACACATTTTGAAGCAACATTTTTTTCGGATATTTAATAAGTGGGTTACACATAAATTTCACGTGGAACCCACTTATTAAGCTTTTTCTCCTATCCAATATGCTTTAAATGTACGAAAATCGTAACAGCGCCAACTCGTTATTCTTGTTCCATTTTCGCACTCTTTGTTGCATATTATCTTCCAATAGATCTTTCAATTGAATTTTCAGTAGCAGGACGTCCTCTTCTATTTTTATCTTCAAGACTTCCATCTCCGTTCCTAAACTTTTCAAACCAGCGCCGCACTGTTTATTCATAAGTCATTCCTTCAACCCACGTTTTCAAACCAACGCCACACTGTTTATTCATAAGTCATTCCTTCAACCCACGTTTTCAAACCAACGCCGCACTGTTTATTTATAAGTCATTCCTTCAACCCACGTTTTCAAACCAACGCCGCACTGTTTATTCATAAGTCATTCCTTCAACCCACGTTTTCAAACCAACGCCGCACTGTTTATTCAAAAGTCATTCCTTCAACCCATGTTTTGTTAACATTGCGTGCTTTTTGAGATATGTAATGCCTTAGTTAATAAATTCATGCATAAAAACCATGTAATTTTTCTTGTTTCAATAACATTTCTGAAATCAATACAAAAAAAAATGTCAGACAAAAAGAAACGGACAAATATTTCCGAGCAAAAAACATTCGAAATGATATAACATTAAAATCGGCCAATATTTTCGGAACAACTTATACATCGGAAAATGTTGGCCCTTCTACGTAAGTACCATAACAGTGAATATTTTCGAATGTATAAGGAACGCATGTATCCATTTACTTTCCAGTTGTTCAAAAAAGAGCTAAATTACTGTAAGAAAAGGGCGGCCTACAAAAACTTCCTGGTTATATTCCCAATATATTTATTGACTATATTGAAAATAAAAAATAAATTATTCTATCATATTTTATACATTTTTGGCGAGAAATTTTTGGATCCTGCTACAAATAACATAAAAATAAATTACCCAATTTATTACTTCAATAAAAATAAATTACCCAATTTTTTACTTATGGAAACAATTTCTTGGCCAAATAGTTACCGATCCCTGAATCACGCAAGATTTTCAAAGATATTTTTGAAGGAGACTTATAAAATGGCCGTTACAATAATAACTTGAAGTTTTATTACAATGCATGAATTGTATTCAGGAATGATTAACACTTTGTCCTGTAAAATGAAACTCAGTTCTCAATAAAAGTATTCATAAAAATATTTTTATATAACACAATTAAGAATACATTACAAATAATGTACGAGTATTTACAACGTGAAAGATTAATTTCTGTAACCGTTTGTCATTTGTTGATAAGTTAAAATTAACAATTTTTTTTTCAGTTCAGTTTATCATTAGGACTAAATAATTATTTTTTTTTCTTTTTATTTACAACGTGAAAGATTAATTTCTGTAACCGTTTGTCATTTGTTGATAAGTTAAAATTAACAATTTTTTCTTCAGTTCAGTTTATCATTAGGACTAAATAATTTTTTTTTTTTTTCTTTTTATTTACAACGTGAAAGATTAATTTCTGTGACCGTTTGTCATTTGTTGATAAGTTTTTAACTTATCAACAAATGACAAACGGTCATTTGTTGATAAGTTAAAATAAAAACTTTTTTCTTCAATTCAGTTTATCATTAGGACTGTCTGTCCTGAGATATTTACTTTTCAAACTTCTCCGAAAGCGCAGTCAAGATAATCAAGCGAGTCGTTTTGCTCGATTTGACTTCAAGGTGTTCCATGATTTAAGTTTCAGGGAATCTCAGCGTCCTACTTTTCCAAAAGAGCACATCTCTAATACACATATTTTAGACTATATATGCGTTTAATTGGATTGAAGTTTATATGTCAATATTGTTCTTTAAAAAAATAAAGCATTTTTTATTGTATTATTATTACTTTACAAGGATATAATTGACATTGACGATCTTCGTTGCCAAGTTGGTAAAAAGTTTGGATTTGCACCGGGGGCTAAGTTTCGATTCCCGATACTACACAAAAAAAGTGTCGTCTGGTAACAATACTCAACAACGCCGAGTACGTGTGAGAGTGTTCTTGCATCTTCATGTGCGGCAATGTTACCAAAACGAATTCAAACATGACGTATCGCAAGTTTCGTACATACTCCAGTGGTTTTAAACCCATAAGCTCGAGTATTTGAACCCAAGACAGTATTGTTTCCCAGCCACGTTTTTCAATATGTCCAAATTACCAATTATGTATACCATATGTTGAAAGATACCATATGCTGAAAGATACCATCTTTTGAAAGATATCATATGCTGAAAGATACCATATGTTGAAAGATACCATAGGTTGAAAGATAACATATGTTGAAAGATACCATATGTTGAAAGATACCATATGTTGAAAGATACCATATGTTGAAAGATACCATATGTTGAAAGATACCATATGTTGAAAGATACAATATGTTGAAAGATACAATATGTTGAAAGATACCATATGTTGAAAGATACCATATAAAAAAAAGAGTAGAGGAACAATTAATATATTTATTGAAAGCAACTTAGTATTTACACATGTTATATATCCTGGAATTGTATATTTATGTTAAGGCAATGCCAAAGAAAAGTCATTTGAGATAGAAACTATCGAACGGCCTGGGCATATCGCATAACATACTCCTATTCGAGATACTCCCCCATTAATAGGAGGGCACAATTTTTTTTTATACAAATAACACGTACAGTTCCCGGCGGTAAGTAATACACATCAGGCTTAAGAAAGAGACTGTCGGCCATAATCGGCTAACTTCGGCTTTGTAGAGCGTCGTCTCTGTCATTCATACACGTGTTCCATTGCGATTTGCGTGCGACAGAAACGACGCTCTACAAAGCCGAAGTTAGCCGATTATGGCCGACAGTCTTTTTCTTAAGCCTAATGTGTACTAGAGTGGGTTTCATGAGAGTTTGCACTTTTTAATACATTGAGAAATTTAGTGCGTAATATACAAAATGTATCAATGTATTAGTAAGTATCTTTGCCGTGATTGGTTGATGTGATCCGTTTATTTGACGAAAAATATGGTGGCCATAACGTCTGAAGTTACAAAAAGGAAGAGTATTGTGTGGACAAATATAAAGAAGGTAAGCTATCCACTTTTGCATTGCATATCTTTGTAAACACTTAGTGAGGAAGAATATAATAATATATTTTTTTTTGAATCAGTGTTAGTCATTTATTTATTTTTACAAGTCTTAGAATTTATTAGTGTTAATTGTGTTTTCTTTGCCTATTGAATAAATAATTAGATTTTATATTGACCATTGATTTCATAATTTCCATTAGGTACATACCATAATCTGATACTATATTATTATTGTGGTAAGTATTTTATTGGAATATAAAGTATTAGATAGATAGTATTTAAAAATAAATAATAATATATTTCAAAAATAAATCAAAATATGGTCATCCTAGACCAGAAGTGCAAACTCTCGTGAAACCCACTCTACTTATCGCCGAGAACTTGTGTGTGCTAACATCAGGGAAAATAAAACATATTTAAGAGAGCAATTATGGGTTTTTCGCATAACATCCCTCCAATAGAGATAGTCCCTCACCATAAGGTGGACGATCACAACCTTATGCACGGAAATTATAATACGAAAAAAATTTAATGACAATAAATAAGGTCAATAAATATGTTCGAAAATCGTTAAAAAATAAAAACACACCTTCACAGTTACACACACAACCCCAAATTCACTCAAGAAGGATAACCTTTGCAGAACACCAACAATTGTCCACTATAAAAAAACCCCACCATCTTCAGTACCATTTTCGAAAGTCATTTAGTTATAAAGCATCCGCTAAGCCGCAATTTGGAGAAGTATAAGACATGACCAAATGACACGTCATCTCGTCTGGCAGGTGCCCCTTCTCTACCCCTCCAATACCCTCTCCAAACTGATGGCGCACCATTTAAAGAGCGGGTGTGTTATTCCCCATCCATTGTCAAAGTAAGATCACCTCTTTAGTAGTGTGTAGTGTGGTATCACTTTCTAACCCTTTCAATATGTGTGAATTATGAAATAAAATTTAATTAATTTTTTTTATACAAATATTTATACAATTGTATATTTTATCTTATTTTACTCATCATTATTAACATTTCATTAATATTAATTGAAAACAAAATTATTATTTTTAAATAAGAAGTAATACTTCAATTACATACCACCTTTCTGAGATATTTCAGAAGACATGAATGATGCCCTTGCGGTTGGGCTTGCCCTACATTGGTGGGGTGGCCTGGGGAATGTTTGTGGGATGAGCCCAGACCTTTTAATGTCTTCTCTCTAGAATGTATTTTTTTGTCATCTATTTATTTTCTGTGTTTTTTTATCTTCTTGTTCTACGTGTTCAAAGGTGTGGGCTGAAAAACATCTTGTGTACCCGTGGCTGGGTCGTCCTATATTGATGGTGTGTATCTTAGTCGGAGGGATGTTATTAGATGAGCCCAGACCTTTTGATAGCTTCTGTTTTTTAATGTGTTATCTTTTTAATGTGTTCTTAAAATGTGTCTAAATGTATTATGTGCATACTATGTTGCTATCAATAAACCTGTATTTATTTATTTTATTATTTAAATAATTTTGGTGGAGCTTGTATGACTTTTAAAAATGATATCTAAAGCAACATCCTTTACGGTATTGGCCGTAAGGCACAAAGTGAAATGAAATACATTTTCCATTTTATGTTACCCTGTAGTTATTCGATCCTTTCTCTGGAACGAATTGCATCATTGTAATGGAAAATTTCATTATACGCTGGTAATAAATATTTTTAAAACATCGTAACTAATTAATAGTTTTTTTTGTAATTTGTTTTATCAAACACTGTTTATTCCCCTTTTTGTAACGGTATAACCCTACCGATTTCAAGGCTTTCACCTCATCTTCAGGGGAGCACAAACAAGACTGAATTATGTTCGAACTGGTACCAATATACACGCTTCTATCGGTTGGGGACCATGGGGCGATCTTGGCCAGAAGAGATTTTTGGTATATATCGTATGTGTTTACCAGATGTTCACCTCGATCTACTGACATAGAAATTTGTAGGGTCCCTAATCTGTCCAATTTATTTCCGTTCTTACTGATATGTAAGAATTTGGCATCATCGATAGAAAAAAGTATGGTTTTCACGGTGACAATGATTAGCCATTTCAGAATAAATTAGAGGATTTGTTAAGGCGGATTTGTGTTCACGAAATCTATTTTCAAAGGATCTTCCTGTCTTTCATATACAGAAATTATCACAGTCAGCACATAAAAGTTTATACATACCACTGTTGCTAAGTATTCCATGTTTGCCTTTCCCATTAAATAAGAGTTTCCGGAGATTAAAATTAGTGTAAAAGGCTGGATTTATGTGACTAGGATTTTTTTGGTTATTTCGTATGACTTAATTTCTAGTCAGTAAAATAACGTGTTTCATTCCTGATTTTTCTTTACCATTCCTCTCCACCATTCCTTCCTTTTATTTTGATTGATGATATCTCACTTTGTATGAAAAATAATGTTCGGGTGATTGTCCGTCTTTGTGGAGTTTGTGGGCATGTGCTCACGTATGTGTTTATGGATTTCGTGGGGATGGATAGTCATTTGAATGATTTATGCAACCAGGTAACTTGCTTCATTTACCTTTGTCTGGATTTTGACTTTTTCTCCTTATGTATTAAATCTTTTGAAATGTGAAATCTATCGTAGTTTTTGAGTTTCGTTAGAGAGACAGCAAGTAGTGTTTTCATAATAATTTAAAAATATTTTTTATTCGAATTAAAAATATAAATAACGCAAGGGTTAAACGATGCGTTAGTACAGGTGCTACTAATACAGTGTTATTAAATGGTGATTTTCCAATCGGGCACGGCGCGCGGCCCCGCGGGGCCAAGGTGCGCAAAGCTCGGCCCGGTGGGGACCCGCCCCTGGGCTGCCATTTGTTTCGGCAGGGTAACGAGACAGGTATGGATCAACTGGAAGATGTGAAATTCGCTTAATGACTGGTCCAAATTCGCTAAATGAAATAGTCCCAACAATATTGTTTTAAATTTTAAATAAAATAAATAATCAAGTAGGTACTTTTTACTACATTTTCGAAAACAATCAACGATTAACAAGACAGCGGTTAGATCAGTAGTTTTCAAACTTTTTCGTTTCACGACACCCTAAGTATATACATTTTTTAACAATGCCCTCGAAAACTTATTAGTGGGAAGGGTGAGCGTGTTGTTCACCACACAGTTTCTCCAACCTAGGAATAAATTTCGATAATTTTTAACTGAAAAACATACCTTTAAAATCTTAGCTTAGCTCCTTAACAAGGCTGAGCTGCCATCTTGTTTCAAAATAGCAACGGTTTCAAAATTTAAAAAAAAGACTATTAATATTGATCCCACAATTTTTTTTTAAATTTCTGGAATTATTTCTATATTCATAATTTTTTTTAAGATTATTTGGTCGATCAAACGGGCTTCCTAATTAGTTCAACATAAAATAAGGAAAGTTGAGGGGTATTAATTTCTCTTATACAAGCTTCCTCTGGCTATCTAACTTATAAGCTAAAATTAAATATAAATATAAGCTAAAACCGGAATCAGTTACAAACCAATATAAAACTCGCTCCGTCCTTGGCATGCTTTAAAAAGCGACTGAAAAACCTCTTAATTTCTAATCAGTAAAATAACGTGTTTCATTCCTGATTTTTCTTTTCCTTTCCTCTCCACCATCCCTTCCTTTCCTTTTGATTGATGATATCTCACTTTATATGAAAAAGAATGTTCGGGTGACTGTACGTCTTTGTGAAGTTCGTGGGCATGTGCTCACGTATATGTTAATGGATTTCATCGGGAGGGATAGTCATTTGAATGATTTATGCGACCACGTAACTTGCTTCATTTACTTTTGTCTGGTTGGTTGGAATAGATTGCCGCCTGACAATAAGCCCGCCAGATTATATTTGCAATAAAAGTGTTAAATAAAGTAAATAAATATCAATTCAGAGTAAAATAGTCTACGAGCAACGTTCCTCCTAATTTTTTCATTGTGTGTGCGGGCCCATCAACTTAAATGTGCAAGAACAAAAAAGGGGCTCCTTACGGCGCGTGAATTCTATATGGTGTTTCCATGTTCCGCACACATCTCAAAGAAAGGAACCTGAGAACCCATCAAGAAATATCAAATAAAATATATAATTGAGCAAAACAAAATATGGTTTCAAGTTCCTTTCTTTGAAATGTGTGCGGAAGATGGAAAAATGTGTGCGGACAATGTTTAACAGATGTGCGGCCGCACACGCGCACACCTTAGAGGCAACGTTGTCTACAAGTAAGATTAGTCCGGAAGTGAATCCGCCAGGAATCAAAGATGGGACGTCAACTTGCCTAGTATTCATGCTACCGTTCGAGTAAGGCCGCCGATAGTTACTTGGCATAAGTTATTCGATATTTACCTGTATAATAAGGCAAAAAGAATGAAAGCAAACTATCGCATTTGATTTTGTTGAACTGTTCACCTGACTAGACATAAATACCTGTTCTAAGGCAGACAAATATATAACGTTCTAAATATTATCATAACTAGTATTTAATTCTTGTTGCCATTATGATTTAATTCGTTTATTGTATTTGTATATGTATTTATAATATTCATAAGGAATTTAAGGCTTACTTTAATTTTATTTCAATGGTCAAATGACCTTTTTGATACGAGATCTTGAAAAAATAATATCAAAGGAAACCTTACATCGACATGTAAACAGTGTTTTGCAATAGAAAACAAACTTGTTTAAGATAAATCCAGCATAAGAAAGCAAACCAATACAATTTAATCAATTCATCGCGACAAGAACAACTTCTTTACTTTTCTCCTGTAAGTAGTCAAAGTCACGTGAAAATCTATACAATGCCCATACTAATTGCCCAATCTGTACAGCCTGGTTATGTAAGAGTTGTTTAAATAATAAGTTTCAACTACTTCACTATGGAACAGCACATTTTGCCGAGTGGGCCTACAAGGAACGTGTGACATGACAAGATGAGCTAGTTCTGGACTACTGAAATACTAGCTGACAATTTTAATTAAGGTTGTGAGATCAAACCTTTTTCTTCTATCTAACAAGGACTTATCACATCCAACAATACGAGTAGATTAGTCCAACTCAGTTATTGGAATACATTTTGAACATTTGTTTGTGTTTAATATAATTTTTACTGGCATATAAAGAAATGAATCCAAAAGAATGATGCATTTTTTTCGAGACAAATGGTAGAGTACCTACAGGATTCCATAAAACGGAAAACATTCTTTCCTTTTTCGGAAAGATAAAATCTACCTGAATTTTGCGTCCTGTGCCTGAAGGAACCTTTTTACTATTCAGCTCGTGTTTCTGACATTTAATCCATTTATTTTTTAGTACATTTGATAACATTTCTTTACACATACCTGTATATCATTATATTCAATCAAAATGTTGTGTTAATCTTGAACAAACCTCTCAGAGATAAGTTTCTCAGTAGTTGATTACGCCCCCCAGGCTGTTCCTTCCCTGGACGCGGTTCTTTCACAAATCACCCAACAACATCCTTAACATAGGATCCTTGGCAGCAAGTCCTTTGGCAGGATGTGCATTACCGGCGAGCAGGTGTCAGTCCGCTAAGTGGAGGTGATCTATTGTTTTTGGAGAGTTTCAAGGAGCTATGCACTTTTTGGTATATCTTTCAATTTCTTTTACTTTGATTTTCAACCAATTTTAAATAATTCGCACACGGACGTTCTCTATGACTTATTTTGCAAAGATGCTTAACTTTCACAGGGGGGTTTCGGGGTCGAATTTTGATAGGACCCGAAAAAAATTAAAAAAGGATCGTAGTCTGGGGAGAGAGTTTATTTAGTAATAACATTCACAAGCGCTAGACGTGATCTAGTTTTGTTCCCTTTTCACATATTGCCAACACGCGGAAGGATCCTCGTGTTGCGTGCCTACGTGCTCGATGAATAGGACAGAAAATGTATATCTCCCGGTCATGCTCTTTAATATAACATTGTAGAAGACATCTTCTTCTTCTTCCTCATCTTATTTTAGGTCTGTTGGCCTGTTATGGTCCTGCATCATTGTTTGCCTCTTGCGACGTCGACTGCCAGCTGTCTTCCTATCTTTTGGAAGGTCGTCCTGGAGGTCTGCTTGCTTGGGAGATACTGTCCCTGGTCATTCTTACGGCTCTTGGTTCCGCCATTCTGGATACGTGTTCGTTCCAGAACCTTCTTCTCGGTCGTCCCCATCTGACAATATCTTCAACTTCGCACGTCCTTCGGATTTCTGTGTTACGTACTCTATCACGAAGGGTTTTGCCAGCGATACTCCTGAGTACCTTCATTTTTCTGGTTCGAAGGAGATTTTTGGTTCTGACAGTGTCGGCTCTGGACATGAATGAATAAAATAAATTCTATAAAAATGGCTACCTTTTAATAACATTGTAACAGTAATACAGAAATAAACGTGACAGAAATGGTTCATCCACATCGTTACATCATTTTTCCTTTTGAGTTGGCAGAGAAGACATGTCAACACTATCCACATCCTTTAGGATTTCAATTGCTACGTTTAGAAGAGGATTTTTTTAAATAGGCAGTCCACCCAAACTAGGATGATTTGTATCACCAAATTGAAGTCATTATTTAAATATATTAAGTCAATATAAAAAACAAATTTAAAAAAAATTAAAATTCTTGATAATTCTAAGTTTCAACTGACTAAGCTTCAAAAATTTGACAGTCGATCTATAAATGGAAAAGTTCCTCGAATATCGAAGAAACGCAACATTCATTGGACGCGGTAAGGATATGACTTTTAGTAAATCAAATCTATCTCACAAAGGATAATAAAAAAATGCATGGTCTATAGTTTCATCATCTATTAAAAGAGGATTAATGGAGTACTTTGCTACGTATTGATTTACTTGATGTAAAGTGACACACCCTAGTTCATATATAAAATGTTTCGTTTCGACTTTTGTATTATTTTTCGCTCCTAGGTTTGTTTTTATTCGTATCTCGATTTATGTTTTTTTCATAACTTCACGTCTCAGTGTTATTATTTTCATTTGTAAACTTCTATAAAAATTTCACTGGTCTGGATCAGTTATATAATTCCTATAAAATGCACACAAGATGCAGTTTGTTTTTTAATAAAATAATTTTCTTATTTCTAATAAACCATAAAATAAAATGAAACTTAGGTGTCGCAAATAAGGGATGAATGTGAGGTGAATGAGAGTGTAACGTAAAATTTATATAAAAACAATGTGTGACAGAGGAAAGAATGAATATATCAGGAAGAATGTGAATTGAAATATGAAGAAATTGTGATTGAGAAGGTTTGACGTAAAATAAAGAATGTATGATTTATTAAAATAATCCTTACTTTTTCTTCTTCTTCCCAGTGTCATGTCAGGTCCCCCCAACGTTGAATATCACCTGAGAGTAGGCATCTTTGTCTCCGGCAGCCCGAAAAAGATCCCCAACGCTCCTTATACCAGTTCAATCACGTATATTGCGGAGCCAGGAGATTTGCCTCCTGCCAAACCTTCGACCCTCTAT